>CAUYRH010019884.1:0-27166 GCA_963574655.1 Perodicticus potto | reverse complement strand
TTCCAATAATATGATCTTATACTTAGAGAACCCCAAAGATTCAACCCCAAGATTTCTGGAAATGATCAAAAACTATTGTAATGTCCCAGGATATAAAAACAATGTCCACAAATCAGTAGCCTTTGTATATGACAATAACAGTCAAGTTCAGAAGCTATTCAAGAACCAATTCCCTTCACAGTACCTTCAAAAAAAATGAAATACCTAGGAATATGCCTAAAAAAAGAGGCAAAGGATCTCTACAAAGAGAATTATGGAACCCTAAGAAAAGAAGTAACAGAAGATATTATCAAATGGAAGAACATACCATGCTCATGGCTGGGAAAGGGCAACATTGTTAAAATGTCTATACTTCCCAAAACTATCTACAGATTCAATGCAATTCTTACAAAAATACCAACACCATATTTTCAAGATTTGGAAAAAATAGTCCTTCATTTTGTACGGAACCAGAAAAAAACCCGTACAGCCAAGGCAATTCTTAGTAATAAAAACAAAGCCAGGGGCATCATCCTACCAGATTTTAAGGTATATTACAAGGTCATACTGATCAAAACCGCATGGTATTTGCCCAAAAATAGAGACATTGACATTGGAATTGAATAGGAAACAATGAGATGAAACTAACATCCTACACCCATCTGATCTTTGATAAACCAAAGAAGAACATATACTGGGGAAAAGAATCCCTATTCAATAAATGGTGCTGAGAGAACTGGATAACCACATGCAAAAGACTGAAACTGGACCCCACATTTCACTACTTACAAAGATTAATTCAAGATAGATAAAAAATTTAAATCTAAGTCATGAAACAATAAAAATACTCAAAGAAAAACAGGGAAAACACTTGAAGATATCAGCCTGGGAAAAGATTTTATGAAGACTTATGTGACAATTGCAACAACAAAAAAATAAACAAATGGGACTTAATTAAACTGAAAAACTTCTGTACAGCTAAGGAGACAACAACCAAAGCACATAGACAACCTTCAGAATGGGAAAACATATTTACATATTATGAGTCATACAAAAGATTGATACCTAAGATCTATAGAGAATTCAAATTAATCAACAAGACCCACCAATCCCATTTACCACTGGGCAAGAGACATAAATAGAACCTTCTCTAAAGATGACAGGCGAATGGCTAAGAAGCATATGTAAACATGCTCATTGTACCAAATCATCAGTGAAATGCAAATTAAAACCACCCTGACATATCACCTAATCCCACTGAGAATGGCCCACATCACAAAGTCTCAAAACTAAAGATGCTGGCATGGATGTGGAGAGAAGGGAACACTTTTTTACACTGCTGGTAGGACTTGCAAACAAATACAACCTTTTTGGAAGGAAGTATGGAGAATCCTCAAAAAACTCAAATTAGACCTCCCACTTGATCCTGCAATTCCATCATTAGGCATCTACCCAGAAGAAAATAAAATCATTTTATCATAAGGACTTTTGCACTAGACTGTTTATGGCAGCTCAATTTACCATCACCAAAATGTGGAAACAGCCTAAGTGCCCCCCAACACACCAGGAATGGATTAACAAGCTGTGGTATATGTATACCATGGAATACTATTCAGCCATTAAAAAGATGGAGACTTTACATCTTTTGTATTGACCCAGATGGAGGTGGAACACATTCTTCTTAGTAAAGCATCACAAGAATAGAGAAGCAAGAATCCAATGTACTTCATTCTAATATGAAGGCAGTAGATGAGCTAATACAATGTTGGGGGGAGGGGAATGAGAGAGTGGGGAGAGGGGAGTTGGTGGAGTATCAGAGTTACTGTGTATGGCACACTTCTTGGTAGTGTGACACGGTTATAAGGGGGACTGTAGCTAACAGTAACTTAATTCTTTGTGCTCTCAATGAATACCAAACAATAAAAAAAAAAAAGAAGAAGGGTCTCCAGGTCCATCCAGGGTGCATGTGTTAGAGATGAGCTAACAACACATTTAGAATCAATTAAGGAAAATTAGCTCAATAAAGACGTTGTCACAGTGTAAAAGCAGGCAGTCTTACAGTGGTTCTCAACCTTCCTAATGCTGCGGCCCTTTAATATAGATAGTTCCTGCGGGTCGCGACCCACAGATTGAGAACTGCTGAACGTAAGGACACTACTAGCTTCTATCTCTGAGAAGAAACTATTAACCAAAATTTCCTTATCTGTTTCCAAGATTTAAATATAAGCATATACACTCACTCACACACTCACACTCACTCATATGCATCTTCCATGTAGCTTGACTGAGGCTACAAAGAGATTTTCGACCTTTATCAGAATTGGCATAGCCAGGAATAAAAGCCTAGACCCCTCTGACAGCAGAGACAAACTTACTTCTACACTAGACAGTTAAACTACTTTATTTATAGTCTCTGCTTCTGCAAACATGCAAAGTGTCCTCAAAATGGGTTGGACATTTGAAAACACTACATAGATAGATGATTTTTTATTTCCTTGTCTAATATCCTCTATCTATAAGCAACTTGAGAGCAGAACCAGTCTCCTATACCATTTCGGCCAGTGACTGGCACATTATGCAATAGGTATTTATTAAGTGAATTAATTAGTTTAAACAAATGAGTCTGAACAAAAAGGTATGGAAGTAGAAGAAGGAAACTTTGTCCACCTGCTTTCAGAATTATTCACCTAAGGTCTGTTTCAACAATCCTCTTCATTTAATAAATATTTCAAGTAAGTGGTAAATGAATGATCCCGTCATATGGCTAAGGTACAGTTAATATATCACTTGTACATAGGTCGTTCAAACCATTCCTATAAAACAGACAGAGCTAGAATGCTACATGCAGAGGAGGCATCTAGGAAAGCATGCTGTCCCACTGAGGTGCAATCCCAAACAATCCTGATACCAGGTCCATTGGTTGGTTCTTGTGCTAATTTTCTTTTCCATTATGAAAGAAAATGCAACATTGGTTCTAAGAATCACTAGGGAATAAGTGGTGAGATCTGAACATGCCTATATGATCCATCATTTGGTTTGGTTTTATTTGTTTTGAGAATATGTATGTTGTTGATTTGTTTTTGTTTGTTTTTTATTCAAAAGGAAAGAAAAGAGAATTTAGATAATATGCCAAAACAAAGCCAGCTGGCTCCTTACGAAACAACTCTTCCTGAAATAATATGTTATTGTAATCATTTTTAAAATAAAGAAAAACTAGGACTTGCCTGTTAAATGCTTTGCTCAACGGCGTAAGTGGGAGAGCTAAGGTTTGAAGCCAGGGCTGTGACCTTCAAAACTCAGGGTCTTTTGAACATCTCTCTGCACTTCCTTGCAGGCACAGCTGCTTTTTATCTCCCATTTGAGGGGCACAACAATGTGCTCAGCATTGGCAGTTAATATTGACGGGGCTCAGGAAATAGTACCCCCAGTGAAGCCCTCGGAAGCAAAGCTTTTTCCTGTGCTCCTGCCCTTCAGTCCCATTCTCTCCTGACACTGACCCTCCTCCCCACGCTGGGTCATAGAAACCCAAACCCCTTTCCCTGAAGGCCCACCATAAAGCCTAAAATTATTCTATGCTAAAATACATAAAGAATGCCTGACCTACCTCATTTGACTGTAGGCCCTAAGGCAAGACTTCCATTCCAGAAGGAAGGGACCCTGCTGGGAGGGGTCAGGAAGAATCGGACAGACAGACCTTGCTGGGTCCTCATGCCCTCTGCAGATTCAGATCATACCCTTTCTGTCCAGTCAGGTTCCCACATGGCTGTCCAGACTTTGTTGGACCTAATCAGTAAAAATGGACAATTTCTCCCATGTTTTTGGTCTTCATTCTGAAGTATTCCATGTATACACATTGAATAAATGTATATGTCTTTTTCTCCAATAACTCAATCTTCCTCGTGTCAGCAGCTTTGCATCTAACTTTTATGGGGCCTTGCTCCCTGCAGTGTCTCATATTTCAGCCCATCGATTTCAATAAAAAGGATATGAACTTCTACTCTTTCTGTGACCCTTCCTTCCTTCTAAAAACACATACACACCATGACAAGGGGCTATAAAAATAAGAGTAGAAATACTATGATACAATGTAAAACTTAGGGATGAGGAAATAGGAGAGTTCAGAAGAACAGCAATTGTGTGTAAAGATCCTTATCTTTTCAAGGTGCATAGATTTGTAGACATGGATTGAGACTGCTTCTGATCTCCTTAAATAAGCAAGCGTTCTAGTTCTAAGCCAATCCGCATGTGAATAGTAATGTTTTACCAAAAATCAGTATGCCAACCACTTGCTTACAGAGAAAAACTGTTTTATCACCAATGAAATTCCTGTACAAATAAAGTCATTTCAGCTGAATGGATTTCCTACCATTTCTATTTCCAAAAATACCTCAACACAGAATACAATTATCCCTACACCATTCCTCAGTAACATCACTGCACAATCACAGGGCACCCACCCAAGCTGACATAGGCTTTGTTGGTGCTCAGGAAGCATTTGGATGGCAGTCAGGCTTCACCATGTAATTAACTTTCTACCATAGAAGTGAAATGTAGATATTCCTATTTTCAAAACACTCAGCACTACTAAATCAAAGGAAATTTTACCTTTCATTTATCTCTAATGCACCTAGAAAATATTCATTCATAAATGAATTAAGAAATGCAATAAATTGTGTCAAAGGGTTTTATTTATGTCATTTCTGGCTCTCACCACACCCAACAGAGCAGGTGATAATCTCCATTGAGTCAAAGTCACTCAGTCTAAAAATAACAAGGTCAAAATTTGAATTATCTGAATACCGAATCATCACTCTACATACTTTTCTCCCACACAGAACTTACCAAATAGCAAAATATTGTGTATGAGAAATTTTTTAACTAGGAAGCAAGTAAAATAATACCACACAAATAAGTGAAGATTATTAAAAAAATTACATAAATGAGGACTCAAAAGGAATTATACAAAATATTTTTTTAATTTATAAGTTTCGTTCTCCAATAGCTTTCAATTCTGTTTTTACAGAATTGTCCAGATTATACCTAAAATGAATATCACAGTGCACAGATTTTAAGGTCCTTTTAACCTAAAAGGAAGAGTAATAGCAGGGCATGTGCTAGAGAGCACATAATTGCTCTTTAAGTAAACTTAGGAAAGGAGCTTTCTAGAACATCCAATTGTTTTTCTCAATGAGAATTAAATTTTTACATCATTTTTATTTCCCCACCAATATCCTAGAGAAGTAATGTACTTTGATTTCTCCTATCTAATATATGTAAACCTGACCTTGACTGTCAGTTTATAAAAAGTAGCAGGACCGAAATGTAAGGGCTGGAAAGTGCCTTATATATCATGCTATAGACAGAAAACTGATTTTATCTCCAAAGCCAACTGATAGTGGCTGTCCAGAATGCTGTGACGAGAAGTGTAAGTTTTACTGGAGCTCAGTAAATAATCAGCACTGTCTCCCTTGGGTCCACACAGTGTTAGGTAGTTAGTGAGGAATCTGACCTTCCATCTCCAAGAGACAAAGGCAGGTGCCCCATCTTGGCACTGCCTTGAGCAATTGCCACATCTGAGGAAGAAGAACAAGGGTGACGCCCCGCCTTGGTGCTCTTCCCCCTTGATTCTGCCTCAAACAACTGCCACCCCTGGGGGAAGGAGGAGCACCCTGCTAATCTGCAAAATAGCCCAGAGTCAGCTAAGGCTAATTATCATTAACTGTACATCTAAGTGGTTCCATGGAGACTTTTGAACCAGGAGGAGGCCCAGTCTAGACCCTATAAGACAGGCCCTTTTACCCTATTCCCCAGACCAGAACCAGAGCCTCTTGTTACAAAAGAGGTCCATTCACAGTCTGTGGTAAATGTATCTTGCCCTTCCTCAATTTACTTTGTGTCATGCTTGCCTGGATGTCAGTGTTGTTACTGAAAGTTTGGTCCTCATCCCCAAAGGCTGCATCAGAAAAAGAAGGCCACATCGGCTCATAAATGGATGAGTAAACTGTGGTACCTGCATGCCATGGGAAATACTATTCAGCCATAAAAATGGAGACTTTACATTTTTTGTGTTATCCTGGATAGAGTTGAAGAACATTCTGTCTAATAAAGTATCACACAAATAGAAAAGCAAGTATCCAATGTACTCAACACTAATATGAAGCCAATAGAAGAACTAATACATGCCCACACAAGAGAAAACTTAGTTCAATCCGAGCTGGGGGGCCGGGGAGCAGTGAGGGGGAGAGAGGAGGCAGAGGGGCGGAGGGAGGGATTGGTGAGCTCCCTCCTAACGGGCAGGACGTAAGGGTCTACGGCTCACCTCATGGGTGTGGGACACGATGTAACTGGACCCTCACCTAACAAACGCAAACATTTTAACCTAATCGTTCGTACTCTCATATTAATCTCAAATTTAAAAAGAGAAAAAGGGGGACAAGCAATTTGAGAAGGAAAGAGAAGTTTATTATTTTGCTGGCAAAGGAGGAAAATGGTAAACAATGGCCTCAAATCCAAATTCCTGCTCTGAGCAGAAACACACAGGGCTTTTAAAGATTCTGATCCCATCTTGGGACATGACAATCCTGTGGCCTCTGCAACTTGTGACCTCCATCCAGATTAATCCTATCTGCATCCAAATTTCTTTATCTTAATTTAAAACATTTCCAGGCTTTAGGCAAAGACTAATTTCTTTAAGCAATTACAAATGAAAGGATCTCTAAATCAACCTATAATCTACAAGGCCCCACTTAGAGGTCTCCCATCTTTTCAGGCCAAATAAATGTCTACCTTCCATGTATTTATTTATAATTTTACATGTAATTCCTGGTTCCATGAATGTATAAAACTAAACTGTAACACAGCTACCTCAGGTGAATTTTCTTTTCTCTTTTTTGAGACAGAGCCTCAAGCTGTCACCCTGGGTAGAGTGCTGTGGCATCACAGCTCACAGCAACCTCCAACTCTTGGGCTTAAGGGATTCTCTTGCCTCAGCCTCCCGAGTAGCTGGGACTACAGATGCCCACCAGAACGCCTCTGATTAGAGTCACACTCACTCAGCTTGTAATAAACCTCTTTAAATTATTTTATAGAGTTTTTGTTGTTATTGTTGTTGTCATTAATACCACTTACCTGGACAAATTAACAGAACGAATTTGGTAATTTTCCATAACAGTCACTGTGGAGCAGGGGGAGAGGCAGACAAGAAGAGCTTTAAAGTAAACTGGATCCTTGTGTATTTGCCATTCTTTTTGCTAAGATACCAACTTGAAATGAAAAAAATATAAAAGGTCTTGAGGCCATCTAATTTAGACCTATTTGGGTGGCAGCTGCAAGAAATTCCTGCCACTGCAGAAGGCCATTCCTGAGGCAGTCATATTTTAAAAATTTCTTGAGTTTTAGCTTTGTGCTGTGGCAGTGTCATAGCAAAGAGGTTTTTCTAAAGCATGATTATTGCCAATTGAAAATTTTTCCCACTACCCAGCCATATACTTGCAATTGGCAATTTTTGACAATCTCTATGGAGACTGAATTAAAAACAAATTAAAAAATATAAATAAATAAAATACCTTTAGTTTTTATTATTTTTATGACTTCATATTTTAAAAACAAAACATAATGAACCATACCTGTCCTTTCTATTTTAAAAATTGATCTTCTGAGTGGCACCTGTGGCTCAGGGGGTAAGGCTCCAGCCCCATATACAGAGGGTGGCAGGTTCAAACCCGGCCCCAGACAAATTGTAACAAAAAATAGCCTGGCATTGTGGCGGGTGCCTGTAGTCCCAGCTACTCGGGAGGCTGAGGCAAGAGAATCACCTAAAGAGCTGGGGGTTGCTGTGAGCTGTGACGTCACAGCACTCTACCAAGGGCGACAAAGTGAGACTCTGTCTCAAAAAACAAAAAATTGATCTTTCAAGCTGTGGTATATGTATTCAAGCTGTGGAATACTATTCAGCCATTGAAAAAGATGGAGACCTTACGCCTTTTATATTAACCTGGATTGAGCTGGAACTCATTCTTCTCAGTAAAGCATTGCAAGAATGGAGAAGCAAGAATCCAATGTCCTCAATTGTCATATGAAGCCAGTAGACAATTGCACAATGCCCTCATACGAGAAAAACTCACATCAGTTCAGTGGTGGGGGTAGGGGGGCGAGGTGCCACCCTAAGTACAGTTAATAGCAGAGATTTATTAAGAGCATCTGCAAGCAGATGGGCTTCCACTAAAAGTGGAAAATGGCAGCAGTACTGAGTTAGGGTGAGGGACCTCTTTTAAAGCGGTTCAGGGTGTGGCATAAATGTAGCTCAGGAGCTGGTGCAGTAGTAGCTCAGTAACTCGGGATACGGTGCAAGAGATCAAAGGTCATCTGCAGGAGACCTTGTAGGAGGTTGAAGTGCTATCAGCTGTAAATCCTCTACAACCTGAAGGAATGTTTTACAGAAGCAGGAGAAAACTGCGAATCCTATTCTTCCCTTAAGGAATGTCCAGACCCATGGAGGCAGAGGAAGACTAGCAAGCCCTATTCTATTCTTTACTTAATGTGTGTTTAAACCCCCCAGAAGAAAAGACCTAACAAAGTATCATTTCCAGAGGTAGAGTAAACTAACACTTTTATTCCCTGATTTTATTCCTCTCTCAGTCTCTTACTATGAGTACATCTTTGTCAAAAAGGAATGAAGTGGCAGGACAACTGCGGAGATAACACGGGTCAGATCTTCTTCAAGGGAGGCTTTTGTGACAGGGTCTCGCTCTTGCTCAGGCTGGTCTCAAACTCCTGAGCTCAAGCGATCCACCCACCTCGGCCTCCCAGAGTGCTGGGATTACGGGTGTGAGCCACTAGGCCCGGCCCTGAAAGTCTCTGAAGAGCCAGGCTTCTTCAGCTCACCCATGTAATCCTGGCACTCTGAGAGGCTGAGACAGGCAGATGGCCTGAGCAATAGTGAGACTCCATCTCTAGAAAAAAAAAAGTGTGTTGAAAAGAGGATAGAGGCCGACTTCCCTGAGCTGTTTCCTGTAAACTCCGAAGCCACGTTTATATCAGGGTCTGCAGCCAGCACGGAGTGCGAGAGGTGAGCCAGTTCCATCCCATTTGTACTCAACAGCACCCTTTCCCTCAGTCAGCAACTTTGATTCAGGAAACTTCTATCAACATGGGAAAAACTCTTCAGGGAGAGCCTATAAATAAAGATTTTTCCTACCCAATTTTTTTTCTCTATCGTTTCACAAATTTCAGACTTGGATTAAGGCCAGAAAACTCTCTTTACCTACTTGTCCTCTTTCCTTCTTTATCCTCAATAAATCTTCTGTGTAAGGAATCCTGTCTAGGCACCTGCTTCTCTGAAGGCTGTATATAATATTGCCCTAGAAAAAAGAAGCTGAGGCAGAATTGATATAAGAGTTTGTGTGAGCCAAAGCTGATGATTGCGGCCTTAGAGAGTGCTCTGGAGAACGAAAGAGAGGCTCAAATGTATAAAATGTATAAAACACACATATATATACAATCAGGTGAGGAGGTGATTGCAGAAGTTGCTCCTCAAGAATTCCCACTGGCTTGCAGAAATAACATTGGCTAGTGACACACTGTTGAACTACGAGGCGTGTGGCTTCTTGGTGCATCAGTCTCGTGTTCAGCACAGCAAGTGGCTTCAAGAGGTGTTCAAGGGGGAAGTGATGTGACTGAGGCTTTACTAATCCCTCCTAATGGGGCTGATAATTTCAAAGGGCCTCATATTTCTTGTATGAAAAGTTTCTTTTCTTCTTTTTTTCATAATTCTCCCTTTTGACCAAAAATATTTCTACTTGAAAGCACTGATGTCAAGGTGCTCCTCATCTCCAGGAAGGCTCGTTCCCCAATAGTCCTCAAAGAGAAGAATTTTAAAAGCACCCAAAACCTGACTTGGGATTGCATCACAGATTGCTGAAAAATAAGACTTCAGTCAGGTCATTGATTTATGTAGCTGCTATCACCTGTTGAATCATCTCTAGTCTTTGAAATTCCATAATTTTAGTATTCTTGGAAAAAGTAGCAATAAAGATTATAACAAAAGAGTAATTTGTATGCCACAACCACAACAAATTAAAAGCCCTTATTCTATTAGAAGGCTGACTAAAAACATCATAAAGGAAATTAAATCCAGGTTGTTTTTTAGATATTTATTGTAGCTGGGAAATAATTCTAAATTCAGCCCAAAATGTAGGGAGATACTAAAACTCAAAAATAATTGTCAGGGCTAGAATCTAATAAAATGGGGACTATAGTTTTCTTCTGGAACATAACTTGTCCCTCTAAGTCCTCCTTTTCTACCAAAGATAAATCATAATAAGGTTAATTTATTTGTAAAATGAGTTTTAGTCTTCTTATGCTTGCCCTGATTATTTGCATAAAGTGAAGGAAGAATGGTGATTGGTCATATAGGTTTATTTTTAAAGTTGTCTTTGCTGAAAGTTTTGTAAGAAATTTTGGAATAAACTGTTAAAAGCCTCTAGACTAGGAAGCCAAGCCAAGGAATTATCATCACATTTTACCTGAATTACCTAAACAATTTGGGTGAATTCCTCTCTTTTCAAGGTCCCAAAGTATGTTGAAGTTCCTAGGTCTGCCAGAAAGTCACATTCTTTACTTACCACAGGCCAGGAACTTTGTAAAGAAACCACCGAGAGAGGGAATCAGTCTTTCTAAGGAGCTTTATATTAGTCTATAAAGTTGACCTCAATTCCTGAAGCAGTCTGCTCATCTCTGAAAATACGACATTCTAATCAAAGCCTTGGAACATAATCAATGTCTCCAATTACGTCCCGTTACAAAAAAACATAGATTCTTACCGAGTTTATATAAATAATCATATTGTCATAAAATAAGAATACTCATGAATAATTTCTGAATTCTGGAAAAAGCAAGTAGAGGGAAAGGTAAATATTTCAGTTTTGCTCACAAAAGTATACCTTACTGAATTGCCATCTAAATAGCTCAAAAAGAAAAAGATTTTTGGACTCTAAAAAAGAAAAAAAAGAATGAGCAATGTTTCAAATAAACAAAAAGTGATAAGAAGCATGTCAGTCCTCTCTCAGTCCAGCCTCATGCAATGAACTTGACGTTGGGTTAACAACCCTCAATAAATGCATTAGCTTTTCAATTAGAGCCTTGAAAGTTTTTACCTAGTATAATGGTATGATCTCCAAAGTTATCAAAATCCTGTATTCAAGAGTCCTTGTCAGGCAGGCATGGTGGCTCATACCATAATCCCAACACATTGGGAGGCTCAAGTGGGAGGACTGCTTGAGGTCAACACTTTGAGATCCACATAACTGACACAGTGAGACCCTGTATCTACAAAACATAGAGAAAAAAAAAAAGGTATGGTGGTGCACACCTGTGCTCACAGGTACTTAGGAGGTTGAAGCAGGAGGATCCCTTGAGCTCAGGATTTGAAGGCTGCAGTGAACTATGATGGCAACAGAGTGAGATCCTGCCTCTAAGAAAAAAAAATAGAGAAAGAGAATAGTGGAAGGCAAGTTTTGGAAGAGGAGTAGTGCTTCGCACCTGTAATCCTAGCACTTTGAGAGGCCAAGTTGGAAGATTACTTCAGGCTGGGAATTCAAAACCAGCCCAAGCAAAAGTGAGCTACTTTTGTTACCAAACACAGAAAAATTAGCCAGGCACAGTGGTGCACACCTGTAGCTACTCAGGAGACTGATGGAGGAGGATCACTTGAGCCCAGAAGTTGGAGGTTGCAGTGAGCAACTAGACTCCACTGCACTCTAGTCTGGGCAATACATTGAGAGGAAGGAAAGGGAAGGGAGGGGAAGGGAAGGGAAATTTTGGATGGTAGGTGATTGAAAGCCACTTTATGAGAAAAATCAAACAATAACTGTAGATGACAAAAGACTTAGAGTAGCTGCAGTTAAAGACACAAGTGACGAGGAAATTTGGTTGTTTCCTTGGCATACAATAATTTAACATAATAATCATAATTATTACTGATGACATGTACTAAGGCGTATCAGAATTTAGAAATATCATACAATTTTGGAGCCCATATTAATAACACATTTACACGAATATAACTCAAAGAAAGTTAAATGGAATGTCTTATTTAACAATGCTTTCCATGTTATTTAACATACCAAAGTCCAAAGGTTAGTTTGAGGCCAAAAAGACTTAGTTTTAGAATTTGAAGTTTGATTTTGGAAACTTCATCAAATATCAAAGCTTCAAAATACTTGATATTAAAATAGTATCACAGGTCATGGTAAAATACTATGTATTCATTCAGCCAAAGTGATCATTCAAAGATTTCAAAAAGCAAAAACTTTTACTCTTTGATAGAGAGAAGATTCAGTTTCCCAAACAACCAGAAGGCCCAATAAAGATAGCACAAGAGGGGTGGCACCTGTGGCTCAAAGGAGTAGGATGCTGGCCCCATATGCCAGAGGTAGCCGGTTCAAACCCAGCCCTGGCCAAAAACTGCAAAAAAAAAAAGATAGCATGAGATCAACAGAATCTCTCTCCCCCTCTCTTTTCCTTTTCTTCTTCTTTCTTTTGTACTCAACTTAGAAGGTCAACAAAAATCTTACAGTATCTCTTACTAATACTACTTGCAAATCTTGATTAAAAGAGAAAACCAAATTCTCCCCCTGTATCAGTGTATTTTAATGTGTGAACTAATGTGAACAAACTCTAACTTAAAAAAATCCATCCACGCTCAGTCAGCTTTGACTCCATAAGGCAAGATTTCCATAAAATGTTTATAACTTACCAATATATCCTATTTTTCAAACTTTTTATATCCACTTAATTTTACCTATAACTTTTTTTCTTCATTTTGAAACAAACTTTAAATAACCTTTAAACTAGGCAAAACTACCTTTCTTTTAGCAAAAAACACATCCTCATGTCATCTTTATAACCTCATTTACCAAAAACACATCCTCCTTTTCTTATACAATTGCATACAGAAGTGTCTCTCTTGTACATAGTAGTTTTAATTACAGATATTAACTACAATGTTAAATATCAGTAATCCTTATTTTCCGTGAAAACCTTAGGAAGTAAATAATTTTGAACTGTTTTATGTCTGTATTTATCAATAAAAACCATTTTATAATTTTTTAGAAAGAAAAGACTTAAATATTTGAAACTATGACACAGGTACCCTTTCTAATGTCTTCCTCATCATCCTGGGACCCCAGTGCCCACCTGGTGCCCAAGGACAACAGAGGGGTGGGTGTGGCTGGACCCTGAATCTACACACCAGCTGAACAGAACATGGAGCTGTGAAGGCAAAGCCTGGAGGACTTAACCCTTCCTAGCATGGCCGGGAGGTCAAGGTGGTCAAGGATAGATGTGGCCATTTTGCACTTCACTCACCCTTGAGTTGGTGGTTCCAGTGCTGAAGACATGTCCCAGACTTCACAGGGGCCACTAGTCTGGAGCCCAGAATCTAGGGCCACACAGCCAAAAACAAGCTCACAGTAAGATATATGCAAGGGTTCAAGGGAGCCCCGAAGCTGCCCTTGTGGTTTTAGTCCACAGACAGATCAAGCAAGTTTCAAAAACATCACAGAAGCAGCAATTTGATAACCTTGAATCATGTTTCAGAGACTGCATAAAACTGTCTGACCAGTAGACCAGACAAAATGTCTAAATTACATTTAATTGAAAATTCTGAAGACATTTCTGTTTTATTTTAACAACAATTTTAAAACTAGTTTTATTTACCATAGTTTTCTAAAGTCATAAGAACTTGAAAAACATTATGAACACTTATTTATAAGTCAATCTAGTATTACACGGAAAATACACAGACATGTACACAGATACACACAAAAATATAAACACTAATTTTATAGTTTTTATTTTAAAAAATGTATCCATTGGACAAGTAAACTCACTAGCTTATTTTTATTTATTTATTTATTTTTTTTTGTAGAGACAGAGTCTCACTCTATCACCCTCTGTAGAGTGCTGTGGAGTCACAGCTCACAGCAATCTCCACCTCTTAGGCTTGAGTGATTCTCTTGCCTCAGCCTCCCAGGTAGCTGGGATTACAGGCCACAGGGCCCAGCTTAGTTTAAAAGGACAGTTGGATTCAAACTTTGTAAAGGGAACAAGTTAAACTTTCTCACATGGCTGAAGTCTCTACTGAGTTTTAGATAACAAAGTAGGAAATTTGCATCTCAAAAGATTAGGAATTTAAGCGGTACAAAAGGCCAATAAAGTTTTACACTATCCTTTGCAGAAATTACGCCAACAAGGAAGAAAAGGAACAGAAGGACTGAGCACATAATTAAAAAGGGTTTCAGTTGGCTGAAAAAAATTTTTTCTTTTTCAGAAACAAAATCTAAAAGCAGAAAAGATAGAAAAGACTTTTGTCATCAGATTAATCTGACTTCTGATCATAGAGCTCTTTAAAAATATGTTTTTCTCCTGAGCTGAAGTATTCACTGAAAAAAGAAATTTTATGGTGATCTAAAATTTTGACTCTTATTTCAGATCTAATCTCAAGGCGATGGCTGAATACAGTTTACCAAAGTCAGTGGAAGACTGGAATCACAAGCGACCTGGCAAAGCTTCTAATAAGCCATGAGTGTCGTTCAGTAGTCCTGAGTTAGAACAAAGTCGCTGGATCTGTATTTTTATAATCTCAGGGGTTTCATTCTCATTCTGTAGTTGTTCTGTTTGCTCCTTCTGTTCAGAATTGAGATATGCACTCCCCTGTCCCTGTTTTCGGTAGAAGGAAATACGTGCAGTGTGAAAATCAAAAAAGAAAAAAAAAATCTCTCTCTAAGAGCTTTATAGGAGCTGAGGAAACTAGAGAAGGCAGTAACAGTCGCTGAGCGAGCTCACCTCGAATTCTAAGTTTCTAGACTGACATGCAGTGGCAGGTTGACAGCTATCTGCACCGTTCGTATGGTTTCCTTACTCTGGAGAAGACGACAGGCCAGGTGGTAAGACTGCGGACAGGAAGAGTCACTCCAGTGTCCGTCAGGGCTCATCTCTGTTCTCCATTTGTGAAAATTTCTATTTCTCCTGAGGCATTAGACAGGAGAAATGGGAAAGCATCTTTTTGGTCCTTGGAAAAAAACAATTCATTTTGAGGGGTCCTGTCCCTTTTTTGAACCTGCTGTTGTTCATGTTTTCTACAATCTTTTTTGAACTGGCCAGGCTTTTCGTAGAAGAAGCAAACAGCTTTTTGATCATTAGAAGGAGGCATCTATCTTTTCTGACAAGGCCTGCTTTGACTAATTAGTTGTTGCAGCTGCAAATTTATAATCTTTAATGCCTTAGTTTTTCTTTCCCCCTGAATAGTTTTAAAAAGTTGACCTGACAAGCTTACTAATTTGTGGATTCATATGTTTGCCTTTTGACTGAAGTAACAAAGTCCTCATTTTAACAATTGAGGAAAGTAGAATTGACAGAGGAAACATTCTGGTGATCTTAGAGGCAAATGTCAGCCATTTTGGAATATTGTTGAAAGGATTTTTTTCAATTTTTCAAACCCTTTAACATAATCAAGTACAGATTCATCTAGCACTGCTAAATTTTCCTCTAATCTACATTTGGGAAAAGACTTGGGAGTTTCCTCAGCTGGTGCTGACACAGGAGAGGAATGCCAGGATAAGGTGCCCCAATAAGTATGATGTGGAAGGAGAAGCTGTAGGAGGTGAAAGGAGAAACGTCACTAAATCATTTCAGAGGTCTCTTTACTAACCTCTGGAACAGAGACAATTTTCTCAGAATTTCTTTTAGAAGCTATTGAAAGTAAGTCTCCCCTTCCGTTTACCTGGTTGTAACACCAGCCTGTGATCCCAGTACTCTGGGAGGCTGAGGCAGGTGGATACTCTGAGTTTGGGAGTTCAAGACCAGCCTGAGCAAGAGCAAAATCCCATCTCTACTAAAAACAGAAAAGCTAGCCAGCACTGTGGCGGGTGAGCACCGGTACTTCCAGCTACTCTGGAGGCTGAGGGAAGAGGATCACTTGAGGCCAAGAGTGTGAGGTTGCTGTGAGCTGTGGCGCCACTGGCACTCTACCGAGGGTGACAGAGTGAGACTCTGTCTCCAAAAAAGAATTCTCATTGGTTTATGAAAGATCACAGGTGAGTGATACACTGTATAGAAATACAGAATATGTGGCCTTTCATGGTTACTTTGTGTTTGTATCTATTAGTCTAAAGCCCGCATAGCCAGTGGCTTAAAGTGGTGATTATTTAGCTCAAGGGGGAGTGATGTGACGGCTGTTTCATCCCAATGCCTCTTTCTGGGCTGGGTATTTTAAAAGGGCTCATATTCCTAGAATAAAAAATGTTTTTTTCTTTTTCTCACAATGAAAAGCGATTCTGTTAACAAAATTACCCATCAATATTATATGCTGATGAGGGAAAGCGAGAGAAAGACTTGACTTGAAGGTCCTCTGTCTGAAGACTACTGAGGCCACCGCTTCACACAGGGATTCAGAGCGTGGCACTGACTCTGCAGGATCAGAAGGGCAGGAAGGGATCGGAGGGAGAGACGAGCGGGGCGGGCAGCGGCCAAAGAAAGGAGACAGGAGACAGGACAGGCCTTGAGCACGTAGCCTGGATGTGGGAAATGTGCCTGCTCAGGGCAAGGTGTGTGCGTGCAGCCTGTATGTGTGTGTGTGTGTGTGTGTGTGTGTGTGTGTGAGCGCGCTAGGTGCAAGGTGTGTGCGTGTAGCGTGTGTGTGCTGGGCGCAGGGTGTATGCACGCAGCATGTGTGCATCCTGGATGCAGGGTGTGTGCATGTGTGTGTGCGCGCGCTGGGTGTAGAGTGTGTGTGTGTAACGTGTGTGCATCCTGGACGCAGGGTGTTTATGTGTGCTGGGCTCAGGGTGTGTGTGTGCAGCATGTGTTTGTGTGTACTGGTCACAGGGTGTGTGTGTGCAGCGTGTGTGCATCCTGGGTGCAGGGTGTGTGCGTGCAGAGTGTGTGTGTGTGTGTGCGCGCACGCACGCTGGGTGTAGGGTGTGTGCGTGTAGCGTGTGTGCGTCCTGGGTGCAGGGTGTTTATGTGTACTGGTCGCAGGGTGTGTGTGTGCAGCGTGTGTGTGTGCAGGGCGTAGGGTGTGTGCGTGCAGCATGTGTGCGTCCTGGGCACAGGGTTTGTGCGTCCTGGGCGCAGGGTGTGTGCGTGCATTGTGTGTGCATGCTGGGCGCAGGGTGTGTGTGCGCAGAAGCAGAGTTGCAGAAAACAAAGCGGTCTCTCTGTCGGCTTGAGCACTAAACAGGCCCTCAGCCAGCGACTCTATCACAGAGCTGTTTAGAAGGACTTGGAAAGGAAACCAACCAAGACAATACAGAGAAACACTAATGGTGTCTTTTTTTTGAGACAGCCTCACTCTGCTGCCCAGGCTAGAGTGCCCTGGTGTCAGCATAACCCACAGCAACCTCAGCTCCTGGGTTCAAGTCACCCTCCTGCCTCAGCCTCCTGAGAGGCCAAGACGACAGGCCCACATGGCCTGGCTGATTTTTTTTACTTTTAGTAGAGACACGTCTCGCTCTTGCTCAGGCTAATCTCAACTCCTGAGCTCAAGCAGTCCACCAGCCTCAGCCTCCAGGAGTGCTAGGACTACAGGCAGGAGCCACCACACCCTGCTGGATGTTTTCATCTGAAAACAGAAAATGAAGGCAACTTGAGTGATTCTCCATTCCAGCAGCGTGACGTAGACATTAAGAGGGAGAGTGGAGGGCGCAGGCTGGGGAGGCAGCAGTCCGGAGGAGCCCTGTTCCCTCCACTCCCATCGGGTGTTATTTAACTTCCCTGAGCTTCACTGCCTTCATCGAATAACAGAAATAACCAGGCTATTGTGAGGAGTCAGTGGATGACCAGCACAGAGAGCAGGGAAGAGAAAACTAACATTTACTGAGTGTAAGTGTTCACCAAGGTTTAGGCTAAAGCTTTTATATAGAACATCTGAGTTAATTAAAGGCGATTACCCCCTAAAATATGAAGTATGACAGAGGGGTTACTGATGTAAGTTACAGAACTAAATGTAGAGATTTTCAATGTTAATCAAAATCTGGGCATCATAAGATAAACTATGTCATTATTTAAAGAAAGTTTGATCTTGTGATTCCAAATGTTGCCCTCTGCAAGAAGTCTTCCAAGATAAGGTTTTTCCATATTAAAATAACGTGTAACTCGCAGTGTAATTGTCACCCTGATGGCACCTGACGCAGAGGAGACATTCCCTGCCTAAAGAAATCACTACAAGTTTGAAGAGGGCAATTTAAAAAATCCGTGTTGTCCCCTGATCTGTCTTAGAAATCATTCAAAATCAACAAGGAGAACAAAAAACAAAATTACTAACCCAATTTTTGAGAAAACAAAAAAGGCTAAAATCCCAAAACACAAAATAGGTGTTCAAACTGTCAAAAACAGTAAAGATAGAGCTGAAATGTAAGTGGGAGGAAGGAGAGAGGAAGAGCCATAAAGCAGAAAAAGAACAAGCGAAGTAAGCTTCTAAAGGGACAGAAAAGGAAAGGAGTGTGCTGGAGGTGAAAAAAGCCTAACCTCTTGCTGATGAGAAACGAGATGAGCAGCAGAAGCTTTCCTGCACTTGTTCAGTTCCAAGAAGCAGAGGAGGTGAGACTACAGGAAGAATCGCATATAAATACGCCATATTTGTAGGAACCCATCTGTTTCACAGGCAGATGTGAAAAAAGACTTTCCAACATGAAAAAAAAAATAATAATAATCACAGACCCTATATTCGTTGACTGGGAAGAATTAAAGGCCAGACGTACTCACATACAAAATCATATAAAACATTCTTTCCTCTAAACTGGAACATAGTCTTGGCCTTCCATTATGAGCTGTAGACAAATATAGAAAAGTTCACTTGTTTCAAAAATTAGTAATGAGAAAGGACTCACCACATAAGAGGATAGAAATAAAAAGAAAAACAAGAGCCAGGTGGAGGACATGACGCAGGGGGAAAAGGTAAGCATAAAGCAGTTGAAAGTTTGAGCCTATCTTTCATGGTGTGTTTCTAAATTAATAAGGCAATATTCTGTCTAAGGAAGAAAACCCCCAGAATGTAAAAGCTAAGAGAAATAAAAGGAAAAGCCAGGAGAAAGCAAGCAATGGGAGATAAAACATGACTGACAACGAAAAAATGAGAGAAAAAAATAAAACCATCACAGAAATGAAGGCAAAAGTGGGAGAGACACAGCGAAGTCTGATAGTAATTAGAGCAAAGTGGAAGGCAGAGAGCAGAGAAAGCTAAACGCCAGCCACCTGAAATGTGAATGTCGCTAAAAAATTAGGAGATCCTCCTTGTGACAGCAGTGAGAAAACAGAGAAAGAGGGGGCGATATTTTTTTCTTTAAAGTCATTGAATATCTGTGGAAACAAGGAAATTGAATCAGGAAAAGGAAAAACTTACTTGTAGGGGAGCAAAGATTCAGGGTCACTGGTATGTCTGGCAGCATCTTTGCCGAGTCTGCAAGCATGGGCAAGTGGAGGGCACCCTTAAAGCAGGCCCTGGACCCTTGCCAGGACAAGGAGGGACCAGCTGAGCTTCACTGGCTGGCTACTGTCTCGCTCGGTGGACTATAATCCGAAGAAACTCCAAATCTTGGCTAGTTTCTCCCATACACCGATTCTCCTCCCTGGGACTTTTGCTAAGTCAGTAGGCATGGGGCAGGGGTGGAGGGGCTGGAGAGACAGCAAGATCTCTAGACCTGCAGTGCTTAGATTCCCAAAGAAATAGGAAGAAATAATGGTGGGGAATTCCTCAAAAAGGGAGAAAGATGTTAAGCACGCATTCAAACTTAGCACACCTTAAGCCGCATAAGTTAAGAAATCTCCTAGGTACTTCACAGTGAAAGGAAATCACATAAGCAATCACGGAAAAAAGACAATAGGTGACCAGCTCAATAAATTAGGAACATTAGGAAAAAGGAGGAAAGAAAGACGTTTTGGTTTGAATATGCATAATACCTGGGAGGATAATTGCTAGACGGGTATCACCGTGGCCTTCACGGACCGTGAGGACTGAGGGACATAAGACAAAGCTACGCGGGGACTCTTGCACTTCCCGATTTTTAAACAATAACTATATTTTCTATCCACACCACATATAAATAAAATATACATTTAAAGCTAAACATAGTATCATTTAATTGTACGAGGTCAGTGAGAGGACAAGTTGTTGCAAAGAAAGAAGGAAAGTCTCCCTTACCCATTTCCCCCATTTGCAGAACATGAAACCAAACTTTATGAACGCTGGGGATTGTCTTGTCCTGTTTTGCCTCCATTTCTCTCCCGGAGAGGCTCTCTGAGAAGGCCAGCTGCCTCTAAGCAGCTTCTAGCTCTCTTCTCCACGAACTTGGGCTCCCGTGAGGGTGCTTAGCACCATGGCACCGATTCTGCCTCGGTTCTACATGACCTTCCAGTTCCAGGTTCCCTCTGTAGCTTATGGACTCTGCCTCTACCCCTTAACTCCACACACCTGGGAGAGGGTGTCTACCTGCTCTGGCAAACATCAGCCCTGGACAAGTAAGTCCTGGATGAAACTCTTGGAACTCTTCAGGTACTGGGGGTAGGGCTCCTCCTCCCACACGAGGAACAAATAATGGGCATCTCTAGCAAGAAGTGTGGAAATAAGTTAAGCTGGTCGAGAGGAGATTTAGTATGGACCTTAGCGTTATTTTCCCCTTTAGTTTGGGTGAAGATCTGTAAAATGCAATCAGGTGATGGCAGTATCCAACTACAGATTTTATACTTCAGTGTACTATGTCTATTGCTGTGTCATACTCTTACCAGGAATTTAACGTCGTAAGACAACGTTCTCTGCCTCACATGTTCTGCTGGTCTGGAGTCCAAGTGCTGCTTGGTTGGGCCCTCCACAGTGAAGTGCTGAGCAGGCCAGTGTTCTCACGTGAGGCTCTAACAGGGAGGATCCATTTATTGGCCACAACCGTGGGCCCCAGTTTCTCCTTGACAGGAGGCTGTTCTCTCTTCCTGGCTATATGGTCCTCTCAGTAGGAAAGTAAAAAAGGTGGAAGCTTGTTTCTGCACAGTTTGCAAGAAGGAAAAACACTCCTTGCAAGCTGGAAGCTATGGCCTTATTTAATGTAATCACATACTCACAATCCCATACAGCCCGTCCCCTTTGCCACGTTCTATTAGAGGCAAGTCACGCATTTCTCCCGCACATGGCGGGAGGGGCAGAAGAGAAGACACACGCAAGGGTGAGCCACGTCAGACTGTCCACACTCAGCACCCCGAGGTAAGATTTAATGTGCTCTAATTCCCAGTCTCAACATTAATCATCAAGTAGTTGCTTGCCTTTTCTGTTTAAGTGCTCACCCCCCCTAGCTTGCTCTCTACTGCTGAGTCTTTTTTTTGTAACCTATATCCCATTCCTGTCACACCCCTACCAGTTCAATACGGGTCTGAAACTCTTCACTGTGAGCATTTCTTCATTACCCCTATCTCTTTTTGAAAGCTGTATTAAATATCAAGGAAGTTTCTTAGAAAGAAATCTCAGGGAGGAGGTAAGTGGGAGAAAGTTGGCCCAGTATTTCCAATCAAAGAAGCTATATTTAGAGGGGCCAATGTACTGCTTCTATCACATTGCTTATTCCAGCAGCTTACTAATCTTATCTCCAGAGTTATTTTCAGGAGTAGAAAGTGAAAAGGCACTTGAATTTACTGTTTCAGTTGGCCAATGTAGAAACCTTTTCAAAGAACTATTTTAACATGATCTTAGTTCTTAGAACTTTTAGAGATTCTAAATTCAACTCCATCAAGAATATCTCTGGAAACTTTAGTCTCTCTTACAAGAAAACCATTATTTCAAGTCTTCTTTTGCAGAAACACTGTATATTTTCCATCAGTGTTGTTTGTTTTTATTTATAGCAAAACTCACAGTATGCTTTTCTATTCAACTGTGAGAGCAAAATAATAGGAGTAAATAAATAAATCCCATTTCTAACATGAAGTCAGTACAGATGGGTTGCTTCTGGCAAGAGGCCTCCTACAGCAAAAGAAATTGCTGTCGTTTAAAAAATTCCCTGTGTAGCCTTTCTACTTATTCTCTAAGCTCATTTACGTGATGATTTCTTTAACCATAAAACAACTACATCTGAAAAATCATTAGAATCAAATTTTATTCTTGAGACATTGCACACTGTAAATAAAAAACTATTTGACCATATAAAACAGAAGCATAAAAAGATAAAGAGACAAACAATTGTTCAACTCATTCTGTTTCTTAATTGGCTCTTTTCCCACTCCTTTTCTTTCCATTCTTTATTTTCCCAAAGCCTTACCAAGCATTATTTTACATTCTCCTTGTCACTATTTCTAAAGTAGCTTTCTAAATTGCTTTCATTATGAGGTAGAGTTGAACATACTAACACAGAAAAATGTTCTGTAGGGTAAGTGGGAAAGCAGAAATCACAATAAGGTTATCGTACAAGTCCAATTTTTGTTTAAATATGTTTGTAGAGAACACATAATAAAGAACATGTGATGTATATAGTATTTATAATGCATATACATAAATGCGTGTGTGCATTTGAATGAAAGAGCAAATGCATACATCTGGAGAGGAAGATTAAAATGATAGAGAAATAGTTTTAATAGCGTGATTGTAGGAAAAGGTAAAAATTCAGAAGTGAGACATTCACTTGATTGATAAAAATTTACTTCCTTTTAAAAAATAAATGTGTACTACTTTTGCGAATAAAAAATAATACTTTCAAATTGCTTCTATTTGTACACTATCCAATTACCCCAATTGCTGTCCAAACTTTATTCTTCCTATTCTTTTTGGTTTTTTTAACTGAACAAAATAATAGTTTATCTTTGTACATTTCGTACTTAGTTACAGGCAGTTTGTTAAGTGCTTTATGGGCATTTATATATTCATTTGTTAAATCATAACTGTGTACATTAATGCATTTATGGGGTATAAATGATATACGATGTAGAGTGCTTACATTGGGCTGATTAATGCAAGCATCACCTACTTATTTCTTGTGGTAAGACATTTATACTCTTTTCTTAATAGTTAAGAAATGTACCATTGCATTGTACACATTAGGTGAGGTGCCACCAAATACCCTCCCTCCTCCCAGCCTGCCCCCTCCCTCCTCCTGGCCTTCCCCCTCCCCTCCCCTCTCCCCTCTTCCCTCTTTCTTTCAGGACTATAGTTATGTTTTACCATTTGTATGAAAGTATAGGTGGTTACATATTGATTTCATAGTAGTATTGAGTACAACGGATACTTTTTCTTCCATTCTTGAGATACTTTACTAAGAAGACTATGTTCCAGCTCCATCCAGGTAAACATAAAAATGTGAAACCTCCATCTTCACGTAGTATTCCATGGTATACAAAATTCTGCCTCTTCTTGATACACTGCAGGATTTGGACAAGGATCAAGTTCCGTGGTGATTACTTCCTCATCTATTACTATAAAAGGTCATTTCCTCAAAAATTGCTGCCTAAAATTTAGGTCCAAACATATGCATAATACTTCCCACCCTGAGCTTGTCGCGCTCTCCATGTCTCTACTTCTATGGTTCCATCCCCATTGAACCTCCTCCCAGACTTCAGCTGTTCCCAGAAGTGCAAAGCTGCTGCTATGCATTGCACTTGCCAGCAGCTGTCAGATTTATGAAGTTAACCAGTAAATGCTTCCCTGGGGAAAGCTGACATGCTGTAAAAAAAATAATTATTATTACAGAAGAAATCACCACATAAATGGGAATCTAAAGGATAATTTCAAAAACAATAATAATCAAATCATGATTATCATGCCTCATACTTGGAGGCACGGAGTACTTTATACTTTTAGTTGTGCTTTTTGAGGGGTCTATTTTCTCTTTTGGTTCTTACAATAACTTTATAAATTAAGAAAGGCAAGTACAGAGAGTCCCTGATTTTTGCCACTTTGCATTTTATTAATTCACTCATACAACTCTGCTAAAATCCTTATACTTCATTTTTTACTGATGAATTTGCTTAATCATCAGTTTACCTGTAATCTCAAAAAAAGTTCAGTGCTTTGCTATCTAGGGAATATAGCTGATACAGGCATTTTCTCCTCCTGAGAGGAGGCAGTAAAAGAGCATGGGGTTGGGAGTGAGATAGACTTCTGACCTAATCTGGGCCGTGCCACTTGCTAACTAGTGCAGCCTGGTCAAATTACTTACCCCTCCAAGCCTCAGTTTTCCCATCTGTAAAACGGATTATAACGTCTACTTAGTAAGACTGTCATGCGGAGGATTGTGCAGGAACCTGGGATAAAGCAGTTGCCTCAGAGAACCCTCACTAAGCCTTCAGCACTTGACAAAATACTTTCCCTGGCCCCATCTGCTGGAGATAAAGAGGAAAGTCATGTTTATAAGGAAGCAAATGCAGAGCTTTCAAGAGGAAACTATTCTGAGGTCCAGCATTGTTCACAGAAATTCATAATATTGAAAAGCAGTAATTAACTATCAACCTCCCTGCATTATGTCGAGGGAAGCTAGGTACCCAACTCAGAGTCACACAGCTAACTAGTAACAGAACTTATGACTTGGAGTCCACAAAACCAAAGCAGAAGATGGGTAGAATGAGTGGATAGGTGTGGAGGGTCGTGGCAGAGACCAGAAGACCCCTCAGGAAGCGGTGTCTGCTGCCTGGATGTGAATTGCTAGGCATGGAGGCAGTGGGAAAGAGCAGACTTAAGGTCCCATTAAAAGAATATGACTGGGCAGTGCCTGTGGCTCATCGAGTGGGGCGCTGGCCCTGTATACCAAAGGTGGCGAGTTCAAATCCAGCCTCAGCCAAACTGCAAAAACAGAAAAATAGCCGGGCGTTGTGGTGGGCGCCTGTAGTCCCAGCTACTCAGGAGGCTGAGGCAAGAGAATCTCCAGGAGTTGGAGGTTGCTGTGAGCTGTGATTCCATGGCACTCTACTGAGGGTGATAAAGTGAGACTCTGTCTCTACAAAAAAAAAAAAAAAAGAATATGACCATTTGTCACCTGAAGTCATGTGTCCTTTGAGATTTACATAAAGTTGATTTAAGCCTTCAAGGTCAGGAAACCCGCACCCTCCCTGTACGTTTCCAGAGGGCTCCATGGTCACACTGGCTCCCTTCTGTTTTGGGTGAACTCTCTTTCCCATCTCCTATCCCACTTAGCCCTCTTTCTGTCTCTGCTCTATACAAACTTAAATGTTGGCTCAGCTCACTACAGAATATTTTGTGTTTAAAAACTTTGTAGAAAGTTTAAGTAATAATGTTATTTATATAGTGCCACTCACAAGCCATTTAAATGGAATATTCGATATCCATGCTCCGAGTAGCCTGACACTTGTGATGCTTAATTAGGAGACTGTGGAGACTCCAGCTTCCTAATGTATTGCCTGGACCTTTCTCCCTGGAGTCTTCATTACCTCCTAATTGCCTTACTTTATTTTGCAGAGAATGTCAGTTTTCCATCCCACTCCTCAGTTCTAGACTTGTATGTCCATAACCAAATATTCATTGGTAAGATATATTAAAATCAAGGTCCATCCATGCTGAGTCTTACCATTCTGTAACATAAATAATCAGAGACTTAAAGTTCAGCTGTTTCTCTCTTTTCATACCCAAAACTCTGTAAGTAAGAGGGAACAATATAGATATTTACTTCCCTCTGAAATAGATAGTGTCAACCCTTTTCATGGTTCCTCCCCCAAACTCACACATAAAACTATAAGGCAGAAGTAGTTTCAATTCATTTTGATTTAAATTGCATTTCTTATCCCAGTTCTCAAAGTAACAACACAGATTGAGATTGATTATATATCTAGGTTAAAGAAGAAAGAAATCACTAATAATATTTGCACAGAACTCTGGAAATTAGATGGAGAGGCAGCTGGGAATCAGGAGGCAGCGCATAAGGCAGGTATGCGTGGGGTCTGAAGCCCCTTGGATCAACATTGTGAGTAGTGAGCTGGCCATCCAGGCCCAGAGCAGAAGGATGAAGTCAGGACTGGAGCCAGGATGACATGGAGACCAAGATAAAAGTGGTGACTAAAATGACTACAAAAGCTGAGCTCTTCAAAGAAAAAGAAAATAAGGAAATAACAAAGATTGAGCCTCAGGCAATGCCTACAGTGAGCACTTGGTAGGAGAAAGAGGAAAAAAGAAGTAACACAAAGGAGCTTAAAATTGTAGAAATTGGAAGAGAATCAAAAGAGAAATCAGAACTGTTTGTTGTCACAAAGGACACAGCAAGGGCAAACCTCAGTGACAGTGGTCAGTCATATCAGAGGCTCAAGGTGAGTCAGAAAGCTTGCAAAAAATGTGTGACTCTCTTACACCTGAGTGAGCATTGTGTTGGGAATGAATTCAGGTTGCAAGGTGCTGGTAACCACAGTAGTAACACTGTGTAAATTTCACTAAGCAATTAACATAAGCCTAGGGAGCCAGATAAAATACTCGATGCTCATTCAAAGTTGAACGTCGGCAAATAATGAAAAATTATTAGTGTATATTCCATTTCAGTTAACAATAAACAATTTTTACTGTAAGTATGCTCAATTTCAGATAAACAATGTGAATTTTAAATTTAACCAGGTATCCTGTATTCTTATTTGCAAATCTGGCAACCTTGCATATGCTAAGCACCAGACTGAGTATCATACATATGTTTAATCCTGATAACCAGCAATTCATTCAGGAGACTTGCCACGTTTTCTTCCTCTCTTCCCTTAGAAAACCTTAAATGATGTGTATTGATAACAGGGAATAAATCAAATTTTCCATTTTTCATTGATTAATATATCTATTTATTAAGCTGAGAACAAAACAGATACTATCCATTTTCTTGTGGAACTTATGATAAAATTTCCACTCTTAGCTCCTCACTAAAAGAAAGCCACTGTGATCACTAAACCTCTATTTCTCTATGTGTGTGTATGTGTGTACATGTGTGTGTACGTGTTGTACATGTGTGCACATGTGTGTATGTGTGCGTACGTGTTGTACATGTGTGCACGTGTGTGTATGTGTGTGTATGTGTTGTACATGTGTGCATGTGTGTGTATGTGTGCGTATGTGTTGTACATGTTGTATGTGTGTGTATGTGTGCATGCATGTGTACATGTGTGCATGTGTATGTATGTGTGTGTACGTGTTGTATGTGTGTGCACGTGTGTGCACATGTGTGCACATGTGTGTATGTGTGCA
>CAUYRH010019883.1:0-21774 GCA_963574655.1 Perodicticus potto | reverse complement strand
GCATCACAGCTCACAGCAACCTCCAATTCCTGGGCTCAAGCGAGTCTCTTGCCTCCGCCTCCCAAGTAGCTGGGACCACAGGTGCCCGCCACAATGCCCGGCCATTTTTTGGTTGCAGCCGTCATTGTTGTTTGGCGGGCCCGGGCTGGATTCGAACCCGCCAGCTTAGGTGTACGTGGCTGGCGCCTTAGCCCGCTGAGCCACAGGCGCCGAGCCACTTTCTTTCTTTCTTTTTTTTTTTTTTTTGATTTTTTGAGACAGAGCCTCAAGTTGTCGCCCTGGGTAGAGTGCGATGGCATCACAGCTCACAGCAACCTCCAATTCCTGGGCTCGAGCGATTCTCCTGCCTCCGCCTCCCAAGTAGCTGGGACTGCAGGCGCCCGCCACAACGCCTTGCAGCCATCATTGTTTGGCAGGCCTGGGCTGAATTCGAACTCGCCAGCTCAGGTGTATGTGGCTGGCGCCTTAGCCGCTTGAGCCACAGGCACCGAGCCAGCCTTTTCTTTTTAGGACTTCTGAGATGCCATGCTTAGGAGGGTCTACCGTTTTTTTCCTTCCGGCGGAAAGCCGACTTACAGTCCCCACCGCCCAGACCACAGCACCCTTGGGCAGAGCTGACCTTCAGTTACATGGCCTCTTCCCCTGGGAAATTGGCACCTCCCAAGCCACTAGCAACCTGCGGATGTTCCAAAGATTCCCTTTAGTTTGATGTCACCCCATTAAGATGCAACCTTGACAACTCTTGGGAGAAGGAGGATTCCATTCAGCAGCTCATTTAAGAGAATGCGCCCCCTAGGTGTCATCCACTTTTCTAACGAATAGCAAGGAATCCGAGGATGCTGGCTGCACTTGAACTGGCAAGCTCTTTGCAGAGTTTACTGCCCTCTACGGGTTGAATGCGCGTTCCCCAGCAGGCACCCGGACAAAAATACTAGAAAGTGTTTTCCTGAGATGGCCCGCCTGCCACTTGTGGAGCTTGCTTTCTCCCACCTCGCCTCTTCTTCCAGTCCTCAGCTAACTATAACCGGAAAATGCTAGAGGTGGAAGAGCTCTGAGTCCTTCCCACAGAGGTAAAGAACTTCCAGGCTGGCGTAGCAATAGCAGAGAGTGGTAGAGACTGGAATTCGGCAATTCTCTAGTCTAATCTGTTGAACTAATTATGTCGTATATGCTTTGCTTTACTTTTACCCCATCTTGCCTGGGCTCAAAGAAGGTACTAGATACTACAAGTTTGTGGCTATTTCGAATACTGGAAATGACATGGAGGCATCGGTGCTGCTCATCTGAGTTCCAAGCTGTTTCTTTTCCCAGGCACTTAGCAGGATTGGCACTGCTCTGACCCACTTGAAACAACAGAGGTGATGTGTTACTCCTATCAGCTTTTGAAAGCTAGTGAGCCAATCATTGTATCCTATTCTGCCAGCTGCTCCAACTATGGAGACGAAACCATCATCTGGTGGCCAGCATCACTGAATGACCAAGGTGAACAGACTCCCTGCCCACCCACCCTAGGACATGTAGGGGAGAGAAATAAATTTGTAATGTGTTAATTTAACTCAACTGTAGTGAGTGCTGGTTGTAGTTGCTACAGCATAACCTAGCCCAGGAGTCCTCAAACTACAGCCCGCGGGCCACATGCGTTGGTGTGAATTGTATTTGTTCCTGTTTTGTTTTTTACTTCAAAATAAGGTATGTGCAGTGTGTATAGGAATTTGTTCATAGTTTTTTTTTAAACTATAGTCCGGCCCTCCAACGGTCTGAGGGACAGTGAATTGGCCCCCTGTTTAAAAAGTTTGAGGACGCAGGGTGGCGCCTGTGTCTCATCGAGTAGGGCGCCGGCCCCATATACCAAAGGTGGCAGGTTCAAACCCGGCCTCCACCAAATTGCAAAACACAAAAATAGCCGGGCGTTGTGGCGGGCACCTGTAGTCCCAGCTACTCGGGAGGCTGAGGCAAGGGAATCGCCTAAGCCCAGGAGTTGGAGGTTGCTGTGAGCTGTGTGACGCCATGGCACTCTACCAAGGGCGATAAAATGAGACTCTGTCTCAAAAAAAAGAAAAAAAAAAGTTTGAGGATGCCTGACCTAGCCCATCTTGACCGATACACATAGAGTTACCTGGATCTTGTTCCAGAGTGTTCATGTTGTAATAAATTCATAGCTCATCTCCTCTGTGCTTTTCTTTTCTGTAAAATAGGCAGGACATTAAACACTTAAAGTTGCTCAAATCTTCCTTTTTGGAGGGGACAGGGTTTCACCTTGTCATCTGGGCTATAGTGGAGTGTGTCATCACTGCAATCTCAAACTCCTGGGCTCAAGAGATCCTCTTGCTTCATCTTTCTGAGCAGCTAGAACATGCATCACCGAGCCTGGCTAATTTTTCTGCATCATCTGGCCTGGCCTCCTAAAATCTAGGATTACTGGCATGATCTTCCACGCACAGCATTCAAATCTTTCATCTTTGAGCCAGGCACGGTGGCTCATGCCTGTAATCCTAGCACTCTGGGAGGCCGAGGAGGGTGGATTGCTTGAGTTCACGAGTTCAAGACCAGCCTGAGCAAAAATGAGACCCCTCGCCCCATCCCACCCCTGTCTCTACTAAAAATAGAAAAACGGAGGCAAGAGGATTGCTTGAGCCCAAGTTGGAGGTTGCTGTGAACTATGATGCCATGGCACAAAACCCAGGGCGACAGCTTCAGACTCTGTCTCCAAAAACTAAATAAAATAAAAATTAAAAAATAAAAATAAAATCAGCTTTGGCCGAAACTCCTTCCCGCCAGCTCTCCTCCAGTTCACAGCCAAGTTTCTAGAAAGAATTGGTTAACCAGCGAACTTCAAACATTTTTTTCCTGGACACCCTCTAAAAGTTTTACAAGAAGGGAGGAAAGGATGGAGGTGATACTCCTAGCAGTAAAAACACATTAACACATTTTTCCTTTACATGAGAAATGTTGTCATTCTTTTATCTGCTTGAACTTATATTTATATTCCACCTTCTCCACAACCTATATTCCAAGATTATGTGTGTATATATATATATATATTTATTTATTTATTTATTTATTTATTTATTTATTTATTTTTTGCAGTTTTTGGCCAGGGCTGGAACCCACCACTTCCGGCATATGGGGCCAGTGCCTTACTTCTTTGAGCCACAGGCACTGCCCTCAAGGTAATATATTTTATACATGAAAATATTTTCTTTGTCAATTTGTGATACTTCTTTGCAAGAAAAATAGGTATATGTGTTGAAATTTTAATTCCTTTTTACTTACTATGACAAAAAGACTCTTGTTAAATTTTTCTTCCAGATTAAATTATCATAATTATTATTAGCAGTCAATCAAGACAAATGTATATTATAAGTTTACATAAATAACTTTTAAACAAGAAGTAAATATTTTATTGGAACTACAGCTGTTAATGAGATGGTTGGGCTGGTTTCTTTCTCTTTTTTTTTTTTTTTTTGAGACTGAGTCTCATTATGTTGTCCTCGGTAGAGTGCTATGGTGTCATAGCTCACAGCAATCTCAAACTCTTGGGCTTAAGCGATTCTCTTGCCTCAGCCTCCCAAGTAGCTGGGATTACAGATGCCTGCCACAATGCCTAACTATTTTTTTTGTTACAGTTGTCAATGTTGTTTGGCAGGCCCTGGGATGGGTTTGAACCCGCCGTAGGCTGGTTTTCTTTTTTTGGAGGGGGGAGCTGGTTTCTTTTAAGAATACATTTATGGCTCGGCTCTCATAGCACAGTGGTTACAGTGTCAGCCACATACACCAAAGTCAGGGGTCGAGGGGTGTTGAACCTGGCCTGAGCCAGCTAAATGACAATGACAACTGCAAAAAAAAAATAGCTTGGCATTGTGACGGGCGCCTGTAGTCCCAGCTACTTGAGAGGCTGAGGCAAGAGACTCGCTTAAGCCCAAGAGTTTGAGGTGCTATGAGTTGCAATGCCATGGCACTCTACTGAGGGCAACACAGCGAGACTCTGTCTCCAAAAAAAAAAAAAAAGAATACATTTATAAGACCTGGCACGGTGGCTCATGCCTGTAATCTCAGCGCTTTGGGAGGCTGAGGTAGGTGGATTGCTTGAGCTCAGGAGACAGCGTGAGCAAGAGTGAGACCCTGTCTCTAAAAATAGCCAGATATTGTGGTGGGCACCTGTAGTCCCAGCTATTCTCAGGAGGCTGAGGCAAGAGGATTGCTCAAAACCCAGAAGTTTGAGGTTGCTGTGAGTTATGACGCCATAGCACTCTACCAAGGGCAACAAGGAGAGACTCTGTCTCAAAAAAAAAAACAAAAAAGAACACATTTGTCTGTGACTTAACATTACTTAACATTTGAATTAGACAAAATTCAACAATAAGTTCTATTCTCATTTTTTTGTTTTTTGTAAATGTTAGTGCTGAGAAAGCTTGTTCACATATAGAAATAGATGACAACACTGTCACACATTTTACTCAACACTTTCTGAGATCTAGGCAAAAAAAATTACATAGTGCCTTATCACCATAAGTTATTTTTTGGCTGGTGAAGTGGCTCACACCTGTAATCCTAGCATTCTGGGAGGTATAGGCAGAAGGATTGCTTGAGCTCAGGAGAGCTAGACCAGCTAAGCAGAGCCAGACCCTCTGTCTACTAAAAATGGAAAAATAAAGTTATTTTTAATAATCTCTCAGCTGACAACTTGGGGCTACATTTTTCTTTAATCTGAGTTGAAAGCAAGAATTTGACCATACCTGTGTTGTAAAAGGCATTAGAATATTCTGGGAGGCAGAGGGCGGTGCCTGTGGCTCAGTGAGTGGGGCACCAGTCCCATATATCAAGGATGGCGGGTTCAAACCTGGCCCCAGCCAAACTGCAACAAAAAAAATAGCTGGGCGTTGTGGCGGGTGCCTGTAGTCCTAGCTACTTGGGTGCCTGTAGTCCTAGCTACTTGGGAGGCTGAGGCAAGAGAATCGACTAGGTCCAAGAGCTGGAGGTTTCTGTGAGCTGTGACGCCATGGCACTCTACCCAGGGCGACAGAATGAGACTCTGTCTGTTAAAAAATATATATATATATATTCTGGGAGGTATGCAAGACACTTCACCAAGATTTTTCAAATGACTATCAATTATAACTAGTCATACTGTTACTTAGAAATACCTTGTTTATTGAAGTACTTAGAAAAGGCTAGAAAAATTAGAATATCATTTGTTTCAATACACTTTTGTCAATTTAGTATTTTGGGGGAAGGTATTTTTGTTTTATATGCTTGAAATATATTTTCTTCAAAAGTTGAGGCTATAGATTGATCTCGTTGAAGGTAATTTTATATTTGCCATATAAGCAACCTAAGGGGCAAAGCCAGTTCTCATCATAAACCTTTCAAATCAACTCATTTTCTGTCAGAGTCTGACGTTTTTCAATTCAAGCAGATGTGTTAATATACATCCCTGTGACAATGGGTTCTGATGCTCAGTTAGAAAAGAGATGGCAAGGTTCTTGAGTGTGTGTGCTGGATGAAATGGGCACGATGGCCATTAACAAGTTCTACCAGTGCTGGGAGTTCTCTTTGTTCTTACCAGATCCTTTCAGGGACAAAGCATTTTTTTCTGTCATGGGATGGAAGAGGTCATTAAACTTCTATCACCCTTACTTTCATTTCACTGTATAATAATTTAAGCATTTTAACATAAAACAAAACAATCTATTTGTTTTTCTTTTTCTTTCTTTCTTTCTTCTTTTTTTTGTAGAGAAAGAGTTTCACTTTATTGCCCTCAGTAGAGTGCTATGGCATCACAGCTCACAGAAACCTCCAACTCCTGGGCTTAGGCGATTCTCTTGCCTCAGCCTCCTGAGTAGCTGGGACCACAGGTGCCCACCACAATGCCCAGCTATTTTTTTTTTTGTTGTTGTTGTTGCAGTTTGGCCGGGGCCGGGTTTGAACCCACCACTCTCGGTATATGGGGCCGGCGCCCTACCGACTGAGCCACAGGCGCTGCCTTGTTTTTCTTTTTTCTTTCTTTCTTCTTCTTCTTCTTCTTCTTTTTTTTTTTTTTTATTAAATCATAGCTGTGTACATTAATGCAATCATGGGGTACAATGTGCTGGTTTATATACAATTTGAAATATTTCCATCAAACTGGTTAACATAGCTTTCATGGCATTTTCTTAGTTTTTGTGTTAAGACATTTATAATCTATATTTAGTAAGGTTCACATGTGCCCTTTTTTTTTTGAGACAGACTCTCACTTTGTTTCCCTGGATAGAGTGCCATAGCTCACAATAATCTCAAACTCTTGAGCTTAATTGATCCCCTTGCCTCAGCCTCCCAAGTAGCTGGGACTACAGGCACCTGCCACAATGCCTGGCTATTTTTTTGAGACAGGGTCTCGCTCTTGCTCAGGCTGGTCTTGAACCCATGAGCTCAGGGCAATCCACCTGCCTCAGCCTCCCAAGTGCTGGGATTACAGGCATGAGCCACCGCACCTGGCCTTTTTTTTTTCTTTTTCTTTTTTGAGACAGAGTCTCACCCTGTCACCCTGGGTAGAGTATCATGGCATCATCATAGCTCACAGCAACCTCAAACTTTTGAGCTCAAGCAATCCTTTTGCCTCAGCCTCCTGAGAAGCTGGGAGTACAGGAGCCTGCCATGATGCCTGGCTATTTTTTCTAATTTAGTAGAGATGGGCTTGCTTTTACTCAGGCTGGTCTCAAACTCCTGAGCCCAAGCAATCCACCCACTTCAGTTTCCCAGAGTGCTAGGATTACGGGCATGAGCCACCCGTGACTGGCCAAAACACTCTATTTCTTTTTCCTTTTTTTTGAGACAGAGCCTCAAGCTGTCACCCTGGATACCTTGCTGTGGCATTACAGCTCACAGCAATCTCCAATTCCTGGGCTCAAACGAGTCTCCTGCCTCCGCCTCCCAAGTAGCTGGGACTACAGGCGCCCACCACAACGCCCGGCCATTTTTTGGTTGCATCCATCATTGTTGTTTGACGGGCCCGGGCTGGATTCGAACCCGCCAGCTCAGGTGTACGTGGCTGGCGCCTTAGCCCGTTGAGCCACAGGCACTGAGCCAAAACACTCTATTTCTAATGTCAAACTGTGTCAGTAACAAAAATTTGTGTACAACAAAGCCATGAACCTTGACTTCAATGCCTTGATTAAAGAATGCTTTGCTGGCCAGCTTTGCTTTGCTACTGCCTGCTTACTTTTCTTTCTGCCTCTCCATACTATACTATCCTTAAGGTTGGGACTATGCCTTTATTAATTTCCTTGTCTGCAGAATTTAGCAGAGTATACCCAACAGAGCTCACAGGTAGTGAAACTGACCCATGATACTATGTACATAACCTAGCAAGTGCTGAAATAGATATTTTCAAGTTGCTTTAGGAGCCAGAGGAAAGGAGGACTCATCTCTATCTGGCAGGGGCAGTCAGGAACCTTTGGGAAGGAGACGCTTACCTCTGATTGGAGGACCCAAAAGAAGGTCTCATAAGATGCAGAGAATCTCTTTTTTTTGTAGAGACAGAGTCTCACTTTATCGCCCTTGGTAAAGTGCTGTGGCATCACGCAGCTCACAGCAACCTCCAACTCCTGGGCTTAGGCGATTCTCCTGCCTCAGCCTCCCAAGTGGCTGGGACTACAGGCACCCGCCACAACGCCCGGCTATTTTTCTGCTTTGCAATTCGGCCAAGGCCTGGTTTGAACCCGCCACCTTCGGCATATGGGGCCTGCGCCCTACTTGATGAGCCACAGGCGCCACCCAGGTGCAGAGAATCTCTTAAAGACCCTCCCAACTCTCTGAGTTTCCACCTAAATGAAGAGGGAATACTGAGGGTATTTCTGGATGTCACTTGGAGGGAGAGGAAAGGAACAGCAAATGAGAGTGGGGACTTCCGTGATCTGTTTCTCTAACATTTCAGCCATTGAGATTCCTTTCAGTTCCGCTTTCCTGTCTATCCTGGCATCTTTGAATATTTTCTTGCCTCTGCTTTGAGTGTTTCCTTTCCTTCTTCCCTTTGACTAACTTCTAAACAGAGAAGGTTTCACTATTTTGGAGAGGAAGGAGGTTTCCCTCTCCCCCTCAATTAGGGTGAACTTCACTGCCACACCCTCCCACAGCAGCCTGCTCTTCCTCTTTCTGAATGCTCACCTCATTGTACTGCCCTTCTGAAAGGCTTCCTCCCCTGCAGTCTGTGATCTGTGACAGCAGGACCACGTCATTGTCATCTCTGCTCCTGCCTATTCACAGGGCTTGGCACAGAACCTGGCACATGGGAAGTGGTCAGAAATACTTGTAAATTGGCTCAGCGCTTATAGCACAGTGGTTACGGTGCCACATACACCAAGGCTGGAGGGTTCAAACCTGGCCTGGGCCAGCTAAAACAACAATGACAACTGCAACGAAAAATGGTGGAGCATTGTGGTGGCCTCCGGTACTCCCAGCTACTTGGGAGGCTGAGGCAAGAGGATCTTTTGAGGCCAGGAGTTTGAGGTTGCTGTGAGCTATGATGCCACATCACACCCTCTACCGAGGGTAACAAAGTGAGACTCTGTCTCAAAAAAAAAAAAAAAAAAAAGAAAAAAGAAAAGAAAAGAAAGAAAGAAGGAAATACTTGTAACTTACTTTGACTCTCAAGAGCTAGTGCAACTTCCTCATTTTGAAGAGAAAAACCAAGGCACCGAGATGGGGAAGTGCATTCTTCAGTCGTCTCAAGTTAGTGGCAGGGCCACTACAAAAGACCACAGGGCTGGATCACTCTCCACCCTGAGGTCCAATGAAGCTATGTCTCCTCAGCCTGCTTCGTTCCTTCCAGAGCATGGTGATCAGCGTGAGCATCCATTTTTTATATAACCTAGGGTTTTCTTTCATCTAAAATGTGCACAGTGTTGGCAGTCTCCCAGGACCTTTTTTTTCTTTGAGACAGAGTCTCACTTTGACACCCTCAGTAGAGCGCTGTGGCATCCCAAGCTCACAGCAGCCTCAGACTTCTGGGCGTCCCAGCTCACTGCAACCTCAGACTTCTGGGCGTCCCAGCTCATAGCAGCCTCAGACTTCTGGGTGTCCCAGCTCACAGCAATCTCAGACTTCTGGGCTTAAGTGATCTTCCTCTTGCCCCAGTCTCCCAAGTAACTGGGACTACAGACACCTGCTACAGCCCTTGGCTATTTTTAGAGGTGGGGTCTTGCTTTTCCTCAGGTCAGTCCGAAACTCCTGAGCTCAAGCAATCCACCCGCCTCAGCCTCCCAGAGTGCTAGGATTACAGGCATGAGCCACCATGCTCAGCCCTTTTCAGGACCTTTTTTTTTCAGACAGAGTCTCAAGCTGTTGCCCTGGGTAGAGTGCGGTGGCATCACAGTTCACAGCAACCTCAAACTCTTGGGCTTAAGCGATTCTCTTGTCTCAGCCTCAGCCTCCCAAGTGGCTGGGACTACAGGTGCCTGCCACAATGCCCAGCTATTTTGTTGTTGTTGCAGTTGTCATTGTTGTTTTAGCTGGCCTGGGCCACATTCAAACCCAACAGTCTTGGTGTACGTGGCTGGTGCCCTACCCACTGAGCTACAGGAGTGGGTGTGGCACTATCCTAGCTCACAGCAGCCTCCAACTCCTGGATGCAAATGATCCTCCTGCCTCAGCCTCCTGACAGGAACATTTCTGACTCACACAGAAATACCACTACGGCTTTTGAAGAGTGAAAAGTTGATGTTTATTTCCCCCCAACTTGTTAATTTGAAAATGTCTCAAATCTCTATAAAATTTGCATGGATGGGACAATTAACACTCATCTATGATTCATCTACATTCATCAGTTGCTAACATTTTGCAGTGTTGTGCTCCATCTATATATATGTGTACACATAGATGTACTCTGTACAATTGCACGTACACATGAACTTAGTTTTTACTGAACTATTCAAGAATCAATTGTAGATATCATTACATTTTACCCCTAAACACTTTAGCATGTATCTCCCAAAAGTAAGAACATTCTCCTATACAAATACAGCATAATTGTCATAATCTTAACAGTCTGTTATCTTACAGTCTGTTAACTAATATACATTCATATTTCTCCAATTACTTAATTATGTCCTTTATAGCCATTCTTTTAAACAAAAGGGTCCAGCATCCAGTCCAGAATCACGATTTGCATTTGGTTGCCATATTTAGTCTCCTTTAGCCTCAAACAGTTCCCAGACTATTTTAACTTCCCTGATATTGACTTTCTTTTTCTTTGAGACAGAGTCTTACTCTGTGCCCTCAGTTGAGTGCTGTGGTGTCATCATAGTTCACAGCAACCTCAAACTCCCGGACTCAAGCAATCCTCATGCCTCAGCCTCCCGAGTAGCTGGAACTATGGCGTGCACCACCATGCCCAAGTAGTTTTTCTATATTTAGTAGAGATGGGGGTCTCACTCTTGCTGGGGCTGGTTTTGAACTCCTGAGATTAGGCAATCCATCCTCCTCAGCTTCCCATGGTGCTTGGATTACAGGCGTGAGCCACTGCATCTGGCCTGATAGCGATATTTTTGAAGAGTCCAGTCCAGTTGTTTTGCAGAATGTGGTTTTGTCTGATTGTTTCCTCATGGTTAGATTAAGATTAAATTTTTTTTTTTTGTTAGCAAGATGCCACTTGCAAGCTACTGTGGGTGTCTTTTCATTGCAACGTCTCCATTTCAGATGTGAGAAAGCTCTGGGCCGACCTTGTTGTTGTTTCCTTTTTTTAAATGTGTACTCTGCATGCATGCTGTACCTCTGGAGTTCTGGGCCTTGAGGACATTTCAAGCCTGGACTTATATGGGGAGGAAAGTATATGTGTTCACCTGTGTCCCAGATCCCCAGATCCCTAGGGACAGGCCGTAGGGAAGACCCAAGGAGCTGACAGTTGAAGCCACAGCTTCAGTCTTGGTAGAGTTCTCTGCCAGGGATGGCTGCTGGCTGTGAGACACCAAAGCTGGGCAACCAGGGCTGAGGTGAGGACGTCTTCCCACCAGGAGCTCCAAGTGGTCAGTGGCCAGCCAGTTCCTCAGCAATGGGTCACCTGCTGCTGCGGCCACTCTCTGCTGATGCGGCTGCAAGGGAAACAATAAGTGGGCTGAGGGGAGTGGCCATGCCAGTGTAGCCCTCCAGGAAGGAAGGGACAGCAAGTGGCCAGGGATAGAAAGACAGAGGGAGCCAGAATAAGAAAAAGAATGAAAAAGCAAGAGACAGGGCGGCGCCTGTGGCTCAAAGGAGTAGGGTGCCAGCCCCGTATGCCGGAGGTGGCGGGTTCAAACCCAGCCCCGGCCAAAAACCGGAAAAAAAAAAAATCATTTGTTCGTGTCAAGAGCACTTGAGGGATTTCCAAGGAACCATTAAAGGTGACATTTAAAAAAAAAAAAAGAAAGAAAGAAAAAGTAAGAGACAGAGGGGACACACTTACCAGAGAAGGAAAGAAAATCAGAGAGAAAAACACACAGAGCCAGAGAGAAACCAAGGGACAGAGGCCCACAGAGAACAGACAACACCAGCTGATAAGCGTCACTAACAATTTACAAGCTTGTTCCTGAGGCTCTTTGGCTTTGGGATTTGGGACAGTGAAGAGTGTCTGTGTTTATACTGGTCAGACTCCAAAGGCACAAGGTTTCCCCCCAAGGGGCTGTGTGGGGTCACCTGCTCAGTCTGTACTTTTCCGAACACAGCACTTCTCCTTTGTGCCCAGAAGCCAGGCCCAGGGCCAGCAGTTAGCTGCCTGCTCCAGCTCAGAGCGTCTCTCCTTTTTTCAGAAGGCTGTCAGCAGAGAGGGACACCTCCTGTGACACATCTAGGGTGAAGAGGAGAACGAGGATAGAGTGGAGAAGACAGAAGAGAGGATCCAGAGAAAAGAAAGCATTAGAAATAGCCTTCCCTCTGGAGTAGGGAGAAATCCAAAATTCCAGAAGCTGCCCGGCGGGTGTGACCTGAGCTAATAATAACAGGCCAGGGTTTTCTCACGAGAAAGGAGATCATGGAGGCGGAGGGGAGGGAGAGAGGCTGCTCAGCCCCGGACTGAGCAGGATACATGCAGCATCGAGGGTCCTGCCAGAGCCAGACCCCTCTAGAAGCTCTGGGGAAGGGCTCTGTTAGGGAACAGTAACGGACAGTAATGTGCTTTTCCTTGGCAGGAAGAAAAAGCCTAGGAAAGAGCATGGCCAGGGCTCTTTTTTGGCATCACGCCTGAACCCAAGTGAAGAAGCCCCTTTCTGCCCTCTGCTCTTGGCCAGAAAAACAAGCTCTTGTTCCTGCTTCTTACTGATGAGATTGAGTGGTGATAAGGGGCGACACAGGACATCCCGCAAACTCTCCAGCCATTCGCGCTGCTCCTTCTCGCTGGGGCAGGTAAAGACAAATCTCCGCTCTGGGGTGACAATGGTCAGGCCAGCTTTCCAGCGATTCCCTCGGATGCCCTTGGGGAGGTCTTCATATACTTCATACCCCTGCTCTTTGCTCCCGAGAAAAACCTGGCCCTGCTCAAAAGCATCCTGAAAATAGAGAGTACGTGGTCATCTGAGGCCACCCCAGGGGGAGAGGGGCCCCTGAATCCCTGACGGCCCCCAAGTTTTATTTAGGGAAAGGGGTGTGAGTATCCCTGCCAAGATTTCTGCTAGATGGAACCCAAAATTTGAAAGATTAAAACGCCCTAAAATAAATCACACACATCGTCTGTTAAAAAGATACTTAACATTCACAGAGAGTTTATTAAATTAAGCACAAGGCATTTAAGTGCTTTGTATGTAATAAATCGTCATGGAAACCTCGGAGAAAGGTATTCTTGTTAAGCCCATTTTTCAGAGGAGGACACTGAGGCACGGAGGGCTAAGTACTCTTGCCCCGGGCACACCATTTTGGGTTTGAGACCAAGAACCCAGGCAGTTATGTTCTAGAGCCCTGTACGTCATGGGTCCCAAGGAGGGAACACATCTTATTTAACTACGATTGATGGCATTTTGCATGCTCATAATTCCTGAAGGTGAGAGGTGAGAAAAGTTTCTGAATGGGAAAAGCTTCATGTTCAGGTAATAACTTAGAGAAAAGCAAGGGGCAGAGGTCTTCCTCCCTGGTGTCTCTAACCCTGGGGCTCTGGGAGATGTGTTCATTTGTAGTTTCCCCTGGTGTCCCAGACAAGCACTGACGCAGAAATGCCCTGGGGAGTAACCAGGAGTGGCTCTTACCAGTGGGTTCTTGTAATAGAGCAGCCTCCGCTCCTGGGAATCCAGGGCAAACCACCTTTTCTTAAAAGGTTCTCTCTGCTGCAAAAGAAGGAACCGTTTACCAAGGATGACAAGGCCAAGGGAGCACATCCTGAGGACAGAGGTCAGGGGCTAGCCCAGGCCAAGCCAAGGAAGCTGGCCAGTCCCACTGGTTCTCCAGCCCAGCCTCCACAGTCAGACACCCTCATACTTCTCCCTGGGGCCTGGGATCTAAGGCTCTGCCCACCCTCCTGCCCACGGGCTATCTAAGGCTCTGCCCACCCTCCTGCCCACCTCTACCAGCTTCATCCTGCTGCCCCCAGGTGCTGCCTGGGGTTGGAAGAGGTGCTTCCCTCTTTCTCAGGCTGTGGACAAAGAAGTCTCAGAAAAAGGAAGTTGGGGAAGTCAGAAGTGGCTGCTGCCCAGCAAGGCTAAGAGTGCTGGCCTTGGCCCGATTCTGATCTAAGTCAAAGGAGAGAAAGTCCTGGGAGAACCCCAGGAGTGGCTGTGCCCTCAGCTAGTGAAGGAAGGGAACCCGAAAAACCTCAGATTTCTTCTTCAGCTGCCCACGGCTTGCTTCCATGCTGATTGCCTAACACCTTTCACTGTTCTCTTAATAACTCAGCCCATAAGCATATCAAATCTTTTTTTTAAAAAAGCACTGAAATATTGCTGCTTCCAGGGAAATTTTTAAGGGAGCTCCCCCTGCTTTTCCCTTCCTTTTCCTTCCTGGTCTCCTCAATGGACTTTGAACTTTGAGCCCTACCACACCCAGCATCTGCCCCTCTGGACCCTCCAGGAGAGAGGAAGCCCCGGGACAGCTTTCCCTTCCTCCATAGATAAGTGGGAATGAGCAGCCACTTGGGAGTGTGTGCCGGGATAGTGTGCACACAGGCCCTGGGTGCACCACACTCAGACCAGGCGCACTGTTCTCAGACTGGTCACCAGCCCTGTGTCCCTTGGATAGACCTCACAGGCCCCAGGCACAGAGGACAAGAGTCCTGGGAAAACCAGAAGCTGTGGCCCCCCGGAGTCTCTTTTCGGCTCTGCTTTTCCAGGGGCAGAGCCAGTTAGATGGAGGTTGGAGGAGAAAGAAGCTGATGTGGGCAACCCCCACGCACCTGGGGCTCCCTGCCAGCTAACACCTAGTCTCCACATCAGCCCACGAGCATTGTTGTACTCACAAACTCACAAACATCGGCTTACTTCCCTTCCTCCCCATCCCAACCTTACCCAATTCCCCACCTCCCAAGTTCTGCCCTACTGCTGGCTGGGACAGGGCCAGGTAAGTCCCCCAGGGAGTGGACGAATGTACCTTTGGGCCAGTCTTTTCCATGAAGCCTTGTTTGAGGTAGTTCCTGGTGAGGAGGGGCACGAGCTGAGGAAAAAGAAAGAGATACTGACCCCCAGTGCCAAGCTTGGCTCCACAAAGGGGAAGTTTGAAATGGGGAAGGATATGTACTATGTGCCCATGGTTCACCAGGTTATATTTGGAAAGTAGAAAGAATGTAATATTAATATTTCAACAAAGCCAGTCAATAGCACCCCAGATGTCTACGCATCTTACTGGCGTGGCGAGTCTTGGTTCATGGACTCCTTCAGTAACCCCTGGGTATGGACATAGGCAAGGCTACCAGGAGACCTCTTGGTGTCAAGGAGCACATTCGAAGGATACAGTTCTCAGCCACTCTGTGACGTTGGTATTATCAGCCTCATTGTACATCTGAAGAAACCAGTCCTCAGAGACGTGGTGAGGGTTTTCCCAAAGTCACATAGCTGGAGCACAAAACACTGGGGTTCTGGACACTGGACTGGGCTCCTACCACCACGCTATTGTACTAAAGTATAAACATGCCGGAGCCCCTGAGCAGGCTACTGGCTGAGATCTGGTCACTGGGGAGATTCTGACCTGGTCACTGGCAGAGATTCTGACACCAGGCTACAAGGAGGTGACGGCAGAGTGGGTATACAGAGAGCTCTGGACTCGGAGTCAGGAGACCTGGGTTCCAGCTCCAGTTCTGGCCTCTACCAGCAGTGACCTCAGTAAGATCTCTGGGCCTGCTTCCCCCATGTAATAAAGAGACTGGACTGTGTGATCCCTAGGGTCCCTTCCAGCCTGCCATCCTGTGCTCAGAGAAGCTTCTAGGAGCCCTGAAGGGTGGGCATTGTTCCCATTGTGACAGACCGGTACATTGAGGCTCAGAGAAGTGAGGTGACTTGCCCTAGATAACACATAGGGTTTGCTGACTTCAGGGCCCATGTGCCTTTCTTACTGCAGGGCCACAACCCCACTGGCACCCCTGGGTTTCCAGAATCTGGAGCCCTAAGCTTGAGTCAGGCTGGGGGATTGCCCAGAACCTCATACCATACACAGACATGGGTGGGAGGAAAGACAGAGGAGACAGGTGGGCTAGGAGGATAGTGGATAAGAGGTCACAATGGTGGATGAATGAGGCAAGAAAATGTTGAGGACATTGGCCAACGATCAATTTCCTCCACACGGGTCAGCAAAGATGGGAAGCCAGCCCAGATTAAGAAGGCTGAGGTATGCACTTTGCCCTCCCTCCACTCCAGTCAGCAGTCTGCACCCTCAGCTACCACCCCCCTCCCCCAGCACTAACCAGTTCTGGATACTGACTCAGCAGACCAACCTCTAGCCTGACCCAGGCCTTGCTGGGACTGTTCCCAGGGAACTGCCATCTCAATGCATCACCAGCCTAGAGAAGACCCCCTTCCAGACCCCTACCTCCTGCAAACCTTGGAATTAAGGAGCATTTAGGCTTTCAAGGAGTGTCTAACAGTTAGGAATCAGAAAATCCCAGGTTTAACATGGTCTCGGCACCACTATCACTTATAAAATCCTCTTGGGGAGGGGAGCCCTAAAACAGGGATCAGACCATAGCACTTCAGAGCCAAAAGGGGCCCTGAAGATGACCCGGACCAGCCATCATCTTACCAACAAGGAAACAGATCCTCAGAGGGGTACTGTGGCCTGCAGAAGTCACATAGCAGGTTAGTGACAGAGCAGTCATGAGAGGCCAGGCCTCCTGGCTCTAGGCAGCATCCTCTGCACCATGCCATCTCTGGCCTAGTCTGAGAGGTGGATGGGGACCCCAGATGTCTGGAGACAATCAATATGAAGTTTTTAGACTCACCATTACCTTGGCCCCAGAAGGCAGACTTGGTCCTAGTACAGTTGTAAGGGGGAAGGAGGGCCCTGTGGCCCCTCCAGAGATCAGACACCACAGGGCAAAGGGAGGGTGTTAGGAAGGGAAGAGCACCTTTGAATATTCACTTAACTTTCCCGGGACTCAGTTTCCCATCAGTAACAGGAGAATGATCACACCTGCCTAACTGCCTGCTGTAAGAGATTACTAAGATAAAAGGGACTATAAGTTAAGATGGGCTCAAAAGCACTTTGTAAGCGGAATGTTAGGGATCCTTTGTATATTTTAGTGGAACAAGGTGTCAGAAATAGATGCCCAAATGCTGAGCCCCTTGACATGTAGCTAGCAGCTGTGCATCCCAAAGGGGAGAGACTGACCTGCTTTTTGGAAGCCGCTGGTTAGCACTAGCCCCCATGTGTGAGGCTGTAATCCCCCAGCCTCCCTAGGAGATCACCTTTGGTTTCTGAGGTGCCCAACCCTCAAGTCTAAGACCTTGCTTGCATGTCTTCAGAATCAGCAGACAAGGAGAGAAGGAGATAGCAGAGATGAGAACTTGGGGACCACAAATAGCTCACCTCAGACTCCGGGATTTCAGGAAAGGCCATTTTTAGACATTGCAGGCGGGCTGCACGGAGGGCATTGAACCAGTCCACTATCTCCTGTCGAGAAAAAATGCAAAGGATAGCTAGTGAGATGGGGCAGGGATGGGAGGCTGAGGCGGAGGCAGGAAGCCAGCTGGGCTGTGGGGTGTGGGGCAGTTCTGCATCCAGCATCTGCACACACCCCACAGCTCCACCGAGGGGAATCAGGAAGGGGGCGAAAGTGGAAAGCCAGTAACATGGAGAACCCCAGAGCCAGGGGAAAGGGTCAGGGTGAACTGCATGACATTCTGAAATGGTCTAGAAATGCTTTTTGTTTCTAATGTTTGCATGATCACCTAGGGATCTTGTTCAAATGCAGGTTCAGATTCAGTAGGATCAGGGAGGAGCCTGAGACTCTGCTTTCCTAATAAGCTCTCAGGCCACACGATGCTATTGGTCAGTGGAACACACTTTGAGGAGCAAGGGTCTATGAAATCACTATTCTGAGATGTCAAAGGTAGGTGGGGAGCAGCTGCGCCTGGGATGCTCCTCCAGTGGGAATGTCCATGGCCTGAATGCACATGGCCTAGAACGAAGCTGGCTTAGCCTTTTCTGCTGTCCCTCTGTGAGATGCTATTCCTCAGTAGCACGGGGCCCCAATTATCTCCCACCTTGAAAACCACATATCTAGCTGGCCTTGATCTGCTCTCAGTTGACTCTCTCACAGCAGCTGGAGTGATTTTCTAGTTACAAACCTAATGCAGTCTGGCTTAGAGTCCTCTCTACTATGCTCAGGGAAAAAAAAGTCTAAGTTCTTTGGTATGACCTACTTTGTCCCAAATTTTTGCAACATCCCCAAACCCATGCTGTTCCTTCCTCCTGCGACATTGTGTCCCCCACCTCACTCCCATACATACCTTTTACCTAGAACATTTTACTCATCCTGCAAGACAGTTCATATGTTGCAATGGATTTTGGGGTGCTTGCTTAGCTCAACCCCCGCTTCTGTGAGAAGTGCCCCACCCATCCCCACCCACCCCCAGCTTGCAGTCCCATTCACCAGCTATCATCCTGCCCCTCCTTGGCCACAGCTACTGGACCAGGGCTGGACCATTACAGAAGCTGGACTGGGATTATCCGATTCTTTCTCCCGGGAATTTGGAATTGGGAGGCGAAAAGACTTGTTCAAATAGTTGCAGTGCTGGACTTTGATGTGATATGGTGATAGGGAAAGTCACGTGAATATGGTTTCAGAGGAACGAAACCATTTCCCTCCCTCTCTTATAGGTCAAACACACAAGCCTCGTAGTCCAGGGTTCTAAGCTCTCTTTGTGCAGAGGCTTGTTAAGAACCTCCTTAGGTCGCAGGCACGAAAGGAAGGGGGCCAGCCCTGAGAAGATGCCCCCAGACCTTCTCTCCTGTCACAAACTGTGTATGATCTTGGAGCAACGTTTCTTTGGCTCCTGAAGTTTTGCTTCCATCCTTGAGGCAGGTTTTCCTTTGGCCACAGCCCCCTTTACACCTGTCCACTTCACTTTTAAGTGACCTACCTGGCTCCTGAAGGCATGAATTTGCAGTCCCCACTACACCGGGCTCACAGACAGGCTGCAGCCACAACTGAACGAGAAGAACACTCAGTCCAGACTGACAAGTGAGAGGGAGCCAGGAATCCCAAGTGTCAGAGTCCCTGGGCATTTCAACAAAAGTCCTTGTGGCAGTGATTGGCCTGAAGGGGTGGCCACCAGTGTCCAGACAGTCTAGACACGGGGCAGCAGCAGAGGGCCCACCATGGACCAAGACCTAGGGACCCTCTCGTGTTTCCCAGACCACACAAGACCTGAGATTCTGGTAAAAACAAGGGAGGGAATCAAGGAAGATGACTGATATGAGATTTCTTGATAATTTGGGGGAATGGGGCCCTTTAATTTGGAGAAACAAAGAAGTGCGACATTATTTTATCCCTGGTGTTAGAATAGTTTCTCTCTCTCTCTGTGATTCTATTTTTTTTTTTTTTTTTTTTTTGAGAAAGAGCCTCAAGCTGTCATTCTGGATAGAGTGCCATGGCATCACAGCTCACAGCAACCTCCAATTCCTGGGCTCAAGCGAGTCTCTTGCCTCCGCCTCCCAAGTAGCTGGGACTACAGGCGCCCGCCACAACGCCCAGCCGTTTGTTTTTTTTTTTTTTTTGGTTGCAGACGTCGTCGTTGTTTGGCGGGCCCTGGGCTGGATTCGAACCCGCCAGCTCAGGTGTACATGACTGGCGCCTTAGCCCGTTGAGCCACAAACACCGAGCCTCTCTGTGACTCTAATCTCTCAGGAGTCTCATTCATAGTTTTTGCCTTTCAAGTAAATATATCTGTATTTTTCCCATCTATGGCTCACCTTTTTGTTTTTTTTGTAAGGTGATAGAGTCTCACTTTGTTGCCCAGGCTGGTCTTGAACTCCTAGGCTCAAGAGATCCTCTGCCTCAGCCTCCTAAGCAGCTGGGACTACAAGCATGCACCACCACACCTGGCTCCTCCATGCCCCCTTTAAGCAGGATCAAGTTTGCTTCTATTAAGTATATTCGCATAATTCTTTTTTTAACCACTAACCTACCAGGATTTTTTTTTTTTTTTTTGAGATGGAGTCTCACTCTGTCACCCAGAGCTAGAGTGCAGTGACACAATCATTGCAGCCTCAAACTCCTGGGCTCAAGTTATCCTCCTGCCTCAGCCTCCCATATAGCTGGGACTACAGGTGTGAACAATCATACCTAGCTAACTTTTCTGTTTTTTGTAGAGATGGGGGGTCTCGTTCTTGTTCTGTCTGGACTCAAACTCCTAACCTCAAGGGATCTTCCCACCTCAGCCTCTCAGAGTGCTAGGATTATAGACACGAGGTATCACGCCCAACTCTGAGACTATTGAGACAGTCTCACTCTGTTGCCCTGGGTAGACCCCAGTGGTATCATGTTAGCTCACTGCAACCTGAGTGAGACTCCTGGGCTCAAGTAATCCTCCGGCCTCAGCCTCCCAAGTAGTTGGGACTATACACTTGCACCACAGTGCCTGGCTAATTTATTTTTATTTTTTATTTTTGGAGACAGAGTCTCACTATGTTGCCCTTGGTAGAGTACTGTGCTGTTACAGCTCACAGCAACCTCAAGCTCTTGGGCTTAAGCGATTCTCTTGTCTCACTCTACCAAGTAGCTGGGACTACAGGTGCCCACCACAACGCCCGGCTATTTTTTTTTGTTATAGTTGTCATAGTTGTTTAGCAGGCCTGGGCTGGACTCGAACCCCCCAGCTCTGGTGTATGTGGCTGCCACCATAACCACTGAGTTACAGGCTGAGCCCTAATTTTTTTTTTTTTTTTTGAGACAGAGTCTCACTATGTTGCTCTGGCTAGAGTGTCATGGCATCTCATAGCTCACAGCAACCTCAAACTCTTGGGCTACAGTGATCCTCCTGCCTCAACCTCCCAAGTAGCTGGGACTACAGGTGCCTGCCACGATGCCTGTTTAATTTTTCTATTATTAGTAGAGATGAGGTCTTTCTCTTGCTCAGGCTGGTCTCAAACTCCTGAGCTCAAGCAATCCGCCCACCTCGGCCTACCTGTTGCTAGGATCACAGGTAGAAGCCACTTTGCCCGGCTTTCTGAGACTCTAATTCTAACAAGCTTCCAGGTGATCCCAGTGCTATTGTTCCAGGCACACACAGGTCCTCAAGTGCACTGCCACCTGATCATCTATTGACTCCTCCCCTCATATTCGGGATCTCTGGTCCTATCTGGTTTGCCGTTCTGGGGCACAGTAGCTTCTGCTAACGGGATGCCCACTGGCGGCTGTACACTGACCAGATATACCCACAGCACTGATCAAATTTTTCTCCCTGCTCTTGCTCTGCCTTCCTCATGCCTCTGTCTCAGGCCAGGAAGTAATAATAGATTAAGAAAAAAAAAAGGAGCAGCAAATCTCAAGAATCAGTTGAGCACATCGCCAAATGAGCAAGGGAGGTAGAGCATTGGGCCTGCCGATTCCTGGGTGCCGAGATGGGGGCTGCGGCGGCTCTCCAGTCATCTCACCTTCCCACTTTCGTGGTACACAAACAGGTTTCTGGTGTGTCTCTCTCTCCTGTAGGTGATCTGCAGCCCGTGGGGGTGCCCTATCTTCTCTGTCTGGAAGGTGGCATTCAAGTCCTTGATGCTGATGATGGCTTTAGGGTCTTTACCCTGAAAGAGAGAAAGAGGATGTTCAAGATGCTTATAGTCACCAGGGTGACTTCTAGTGAACCTTCGCCAAGGCCTTAATGCAAACAAAACCCGTTTGCAACTTTATATGTTCTTGCTTTTATACCAAAATCCCTTGGCCAGGTGCAGAGCTCATGCCTGTAATCTTAGCACTTTGGAAGGCTGAGGCAGGAGGATCCATTGAGCCCAGGAGTTTGAGGTTGTAGTGAGCTATGATAATGCCACTTGCCCTCACACCCGGGCAACAAAGTAAGATCTTATTTCCAAACAAAAAAAAAAAAAAAGGAAAAAAATACCAAGTCCTAGAACAGGAGGCATAGCAGGAACCTATTAATATAAAATTTATACACAAAGGCACATATACACATAAATATACAGACATATATTAATATGTATAATTGAACATGAATAAAAAGTATACACAGATTTACACCAACACTCTTTTTTTTTTTTTTTTTTTTGAGACAGAGCCTCAAGCTGTCACCCTGGATAGAGTGCTATGGCATCACAGCTCACAGCAACCTCCAATTCCTGGGCCCAAGCGAGTCTCTTGCCTCCGCCTCCCAAGTAGCTGGGACTACAGGTTCCCGCCACAAC
>CAUYRH010019882.1:0-23930 GCA_963574655.1 Perodicticus potto | reverse complement strand
TTTTTATTAAATCATAACTTTGTACATTGATGCATTTATGGGGTTCAGGGTACTGCTTCAATATACAATGTGAAATGCTTACATTGAACTAAGTAACACATCCATCACAATTATACTCACGATGATTTTTTGGAGTAAGAGAGTAATTTTACTGACCAGAAAAGGTAATCCTGCTAATACTACACTGAGAGACTTATGGAAGTCCTTATTCCAAGAGTTCCTACTGACGTATTCAAAAGGCTTACAGAAAGGTATGCCAGGCACAGATCTGTTTTCTTTTCTTTTCTTTTCTTTCTTTCTTTCTTTTTTTTTTTTTTTGAAACTGAGTCTCACTATGTCACCCTTGGTAGAGTGCCATGGCATCACAGCTCACAGCAACCTCAAACTTCTGGGTTTAAGCGGTTGTCTTCCCTCAGACTCCCAGTAGCTGGGATTACAGGCGCCCGCCACAATGCCTGGCCATTTTTTGTTGCAGTTGTCGTTGTTGTTTAGCTGGCCCGGGCTGGGTTCGAACCTGTCAGCCTCAGGGTATGTGGCTGGCACTGTAACCACTATGCTATGGGGGATCTGGTTTCTAAGATACACATTCCCAGAAGAACAGCGAGAGATGGACTTATCCTTAATGTTGCCCTACAGGGTAAGATGGCCATGTGTTGGGGGTTTTCTGCCAACCCATTGATGGAGTTCCTTCCCCCCAGATGTGTCCTCATGGCTTTGCACAGGGTCTGGCTCATTAGGCCTGTTTATTTACTCAACCTGCGTTTATTCATGGTTTATACATGATCCAGCCCGAGTCCCCAGAGTTGCTTTACTAGCAGTGGTAACAACTCTATCCCATGGCCCTGACCTCTGCACCCAGACCCAAGACCACAGGGCGCCTGCTGGGGTTGGGCTACAGCCTGTGGCCATGAGCCACTGAGGAAATGACTCATGACCTTGACATCACCACCTCCCTGGTCTGATTCACCGACATGAACATCACCTAGAATGTCATTCTGAATAGGTGACACTGTTGACATAGATTTGTTTTATATGTCTGACCTACCATGAAAGGGCGGGCCCAGCAACTGCCAAGGGATTTCATGACAAATGGCCTTCCCTTACTGTTTCCCATCCTCAGAATTAGGTTCATGATATAATATTTTTTTAAGCTTAAGAAATTTTTTTTCTAGTGAGACTAGAAAGCACACAGTGCCTTTGTTACAAATACGCTTTCTCTTCTAAACTACCAGGAAATTGCCTTGAAATTCTTTTTGAAGATCTAAGCAAAATATATGTTTATAACTGTGTATTGTTACAATTAGTATTTGATTCACTTCTTGATGTCTGGGAGAAAATGCCAAGCTGGAGGTATAGGAGCAGGCTTATTGTTGGCTTAATTAACCCCTAACAGTAAAAGAGAGAGAAAAATATTTTTAAAGTCTAATATTGCTCCTTTCTATTCTATCTTCTATGTCTCTTAACCTCTATTTAATATTTTTCCTCCTTTTTTACTTTCTAATAATCTACCTTCTGATTCATCAGCTACTTTTTCCAGCTGTGGCCCTTCTACTGTTAATCTATTTGGGTTTAGCCAGTGGCTCACACCTGTAATCCTAGCGCTCTTGAAGACTGTGACAGGTGTATCACCTGAGCTCAGGAGTTCAAGACCAGCCTGAGCAAGAGCAAGACTTCATCCGTACTAAAAATAGAAAAACTAGCCAGGTGTTGTGGTAGGCATCTATAGTCCCAGCTACTTGGAAGGCTGAGGTAAGGGGCTCGCTTCAGCCCAAGAGTTTGAGGTTGCTGTGAGCTATGATGCCACGGCACTCTACCCAGGACGCAGAGTGAGACTTCATTTCAAATGACGCAGGGCACAGAGTGAGACTCTGTCTCAAAAAAATAAAATATGAGAAAAGTGAAACTAGCAGCCTAGCTGTGTAATTTTCTCCAGAGATATTAATTTGCTTATACTGAGGAGTACATAGAAGGCAAGCAGCTGGGTTCACCACGCGTGGCATCTGGCCAGGTGAGTGTTTATAAGAAATGGAGACATGAGAGACTCCAGAGTATCTGCAATGCAGTGACTGTTGTAAGGGACTAAAGTTGATTGAGGTGGGAGAAAAGAGAATCCTAAATACAAATGAAAAGTGGTGAGAAACTACGGGTTTGAGAAGGACAAGGATGGAAAAGGCCAGCATGTAGCATGACTGGGTAGAGTGCCCTGGTGTCATTTGACACAGAGTCGCACTCTGTGCCCTGGGTAGAGTGCCGGGAGTGCCATGGCATCATCAGCAACCTCAAACTCTTGGGCTAAAGCAATCCTCCTAGTGGCCTGTCCTACAGACGCACCACCATGCCCAGCTAGTTTTTCTATATTTAATAGAGACAGGGTCTTGTTCCTGTTCAGGCTGGTCTTGAACTCCTGAGCTCAAGTGATCCTCCCACCTTGGGCTCCCAGAGTGCTAGATACAGGCATGAGCCACCACGCTTGGCCTGGTTTCACTTTTTAAAGTGTTTTATACAATCATTATTTTTAGGCATGCCCACAAATTTATCATTTTCATGAGTCAGATTCAATATATCTTGTCTCCATGCTTCTGCCTGACACGATCCTTCCTGGGCTTCCTTTAGTGCAGGTCTGTTGCTGTTGAATTCTTACTTATTCATAGTAAAATGCATTGATTTTTGCTCAATTTTTGATGGTATTTTCACAAAGTGTAGATATCTAGATTGCTAGCTAGCTTCTTTCATCATTTTGAAGACTTCATTCTCACTTTACAATAAGCAGTCTAAGTCTTCTTTTTGGTCCTTTGGGGAAAGTGATAATCTTTTTTGTCTTTTTGCACTTAGGATTTTTTGCTAGAAAATCTTTGGTTGTCACCAATTTTATTGGGTTTTTAATTGTTATTCATAGAACTTCTTAAATCTGGGCTTGATGTTCCAGAGCTTGGATTCAATGATGTTTTCTTTTGTATTATTATTTTAAAATGACATGTAATTGTACATATTTATAGGGTATATATGATCAAGTCAGGGTAATTAACAAAACCACCACTTCAATGTTTACCAATTCTTTGTGTGGGAAACATTTCAAATCCTCTCTTCTAGCTATTTGAAAATACGCAATAAATTGTTAACTCTAGTCACCCACAGTGCTATAGAATGTCAGAATGTATTTGTCTGTCTGCCTTTACTTTTGTAACCAACTTCTCCCTACCACTCTTCCCCCTATTCTTCCCAGTAACCACTGTTCTATTTTCTCCTTCTATGATGAGATCAAATTTCTTAGCTTCCCTATATAAATGAGAACATGAAGTGTTTGTCTTTCTGTTTCTGGCTTATTTTACTTAACATAATAATGTTCTCCAGCTTCATTCACGTTGCTGAGAATGACAAGATTTTGTTTTATATGTCTGGACCATATTTAGTTGTGTATATATGCCACTTTTTTTTATCCATTCATCTGTTGATTGACACCCAGGTGGATTCCATTTCTTGCCTATTGTGAATAATGCTGAGGTGAATGCGGGAGTGCAGATATCTCTTTAACATGCTGATTTCCTCTCTTTTGAATGAATACTCAGTAGTAGGATTGCTGGATCATATGGTAGGTCTATTTTTCATTGTTTTGAGGAAACTCCATACTGTTTTCCATAATGGCTATACTTATTTACATTCTCACCGACAGTGTATAAGGGTTCCTTCCCCTTCCTCGACATCCTCACCAGCATTTGTTGGGTTTTGTCTTATTAATAGTCATTCTAACTGAAGTTTGATAATGTCCATTCTAATGGGAGTGAGATGATAACTCATTGTGGTGTTTTTTTTTTTTTTTTTTGCAAAAACATAAATACTTTTCTTCATACAACCTTTGGTGCTGTAGCTGGTGTTTGTGGTACCCCAGATCTACTCTGTGTTACAAACAGCAGTCGAACAAATTGTCGTAACAGTGCAGTCCCAGTGGCTTTCACCCTTTGTAACCTCACAAGTCCACCGACTCCTGTTATCAACTGCAGCTATGCACAGAAAGGGGGACAGGGGCTCTATGTAGTTGCTTATAACCCTAGCGATCCACAGGACCCTCCCCAGTACCCAGTGGTTCCAGTTCACTTGGATGCAGTCTGATCTCCGACGTCGGCACTTCATGTCATAGATTGTCTGTCAAGCCCAGGCGCGATCCCTCCATGCACCGGCATATCAGCACCTGTCCTCATCAGTCCGCAGACTCCTTCAAGTGTCCCTGAGCTGATGGGCCTTTCTAGCCTTGCAATAAAAGTCTTTGCAGAATCATCTAGGAGTCTCTATGTCTATTTTTGCCACCTTCTGTCATTTAGTCCCAACCTGTCCTAGAGCTTTATTCCCTTCCTCTACCCTGGAACTTGTACGTAGTCCCTACTTGTTCTGGTCATATTTCAGTACTGAGCCCAATTTGACACTGAAGTCTCATTTATCGTATTGCAGTAGTTCCTGAGTAAATCTGGTCCTGTGGCTTTAACTGTCACCAAGCTCTGGCTTTCTGCTACCATCAAGGTTATTCTTGGCTTTGCAGAGATGATCTTCATTGGGTGAGAGAAGCCAGGGCCTCGTCAGTCTTCAGTAGAGGCAAGCTTCAATCAGTCTGTTAGGTGCTATAGGTTGGCTGGTCCCATGTCCTCTCTGGGCCAAGGGGCAGTCAGCCTCCCAATGGCCCTTTTTTGTAGAGAAGGTATGGCCCTGGTAGGGGACTAGAATTGGGGCAATGTCATACCCAGTGGCTTACTTCACCGCATTTGCAGTATGGTCCAGGTGTTTGGCCCCTGCTGACTTAGGCAGGTTGGGAATGATGGCCTTAGTGACATTGTTTGCAATGCTTATCTTAAAGGCTGTGTCTAAGATCACAGCCTGGGGTGTCAGGGGTCCGTGCTTCAAGCACTCGAGCTTAAGTTCAATGTTGGGGTAACTTTGGTTAAAGAGATAAGTTATAAGAACGTTTTTCCCATTTATTGTTTTAGGATTTTAATTAGTATACTAAATAAAAGCTTCAGTAAGGCATTGGAGGAAAGTTGAAGGATTTTTAGACTTATTTTGTATGATTTTCCTTAATTTTTCATAATTGATAGCCTTTTTGGCTGAAGCTCTAAGTCCACAAACAATGCAAGTAAAAAAAAATGTCTTTACTTTTCTTCTCGCATTATTATTATAATTTAATTTAGTTGGGAGTTAGGGACCATGGTGTCATCTGTAGGATGCTCATTGTTTGACATATGAAGTTAATCTGCTACCTCTTTTACCTTCTCCCACACTCGTTTGTGCTCGTCAGAGGTTAGAGTATTAGTTAAAATAATAAAAACATTATGTTAGGTAAGTTAATAGGACATAGTAATAAATTGAAACTTTTCAATAAAATGAGAAGGATTAGAAGTAAAGGAACCTAGTCTAACTTTAAGGTGTGTGAGTTTAGTCATGGAAAAGGAATGAAGAGAAGTTACACCATCAACTCTAGTTACCTTGCAGAGCGGGGTAGGAAGTGAGAGGGAGTTGAAGGTTCTTCTAATTTTGGAGATCAATGGGACTGAGATCAAGTGAGGGGACCAGAGGGAAGTGAAGGATGAGTAGTGGACACAGTAGAATTAGTTTGTAATTTGTTTGCATTGCTATACGGTGGCACTGTAGGATTATTAAATGGAGGAGCTGGAGGAAGAAAGGGGCAAAGAGGTCCAGAAGTGTTTCTTGGAGCAGCTGGAGGTGGACTGAGAGACAACATGGAGGAACTCTGAGGGCCAGTTGGAGGAGAGGAGTTAGGAGACGAGTTTAGATTGGTTGCTGGGGAAGTAGGAGGGACAGAAGGTGGAAGCAATTGTGTGGTTGAGGGAGGAGCTGAATATGGTGGGGTGGTTTGAATAGATTTTGTTTAGGGAGATAGAGAGTCTTTGTTATAAGAATTTTGGAATTACTGGAACATAAATTAGGCTTGGTTTTAAGATAGGAGAAGCTCTGAACATAGGGGACCTTGCTCCATTTGCCAAGGTGCTCACAATAGTTATATAAGTTTTGGATTAAAGAAAAATTAAATGAACTATAGCTTAGCCGAATATTTTGGTTGTCTAGCTTATAAAGTGGCCAAACCTGGGTAGAGAGTTTAATTAATTTTTTGGTTTTTCTACCAGGTGGAGTAATAAGCATCCCAAGGGGAGTTAGGTGGGATAGAATAGCCTGACCCATGGCAATTCATCTCGGAAATAAAGTGTGAGTGGAATCACCTGAGGACCAGGACAAAGGGCGGAATCTCCACTCCTTTGTTGGGTCATGAAAATGAGGACACAGTTTAGGATAGTCATCATTATACCTAAAACTGCGTCAGACCTTTGGGGCTGAAGAGAGCTTGAGACCTGGCGCCAGGAATTTTTGTGCGAGGCATTAAAGCCCTGAGCTAGGCCTCACAAGGTTAATGGGAATAGGGGACTCAAGCCTCGAGAAACAGGTGAATCACCAGGAATGTAAGCAACCTAGCCCACGATTAGGGAAAACTCGTTCCATAGGGATACTTACGAAGTCTGGATGAGGTTGGTGCTGAGTGCTGGTTATGGCACCTTGGCAGATGGACACAAGCCGATGCGGAGGTGAGTGCCGGGAGTACGAAAAGAAGATAGGGAGCTCTCAGGAGCTTGGGAGTGTTCCCTAATTAGATCCCACTAATTAGATTAGATCCCATCTGACACCAGATGAAAGGGGGGCACTCAACCGGCAGAGATCTCACAGAACACTAAGGCTTGTACGAAAGGTCTTTATTGGCTGGGGATGCTGCAGAGCAGCATTAAGGAGGAGGGAAAAGAGAGATAGAGAGAGAGAGGGGAGGGAGAAGGGGGAGACAGAGTAGAGGTCATTGTGGTTTTAATTCACATTTCTCTGATGATTAGTGATATTGGGCATTTCTTCATATACCAATTGGCCATTTGTATGTATTCTTTTGAGAGATGTCTATTCAGATCATTTGCCTATTATTTATTTATTTGTTTGTTTATTTTGCAGCTTTTTGGCCGAGGCTGGGTTTGAACCCACCACCTCTGGTATATGGGGCTGGTGCCCTACTCCTTGAGCCATAGGCTCCACCCTCATTTGCCTATTTTTTAATTGAATCATTTGATTTGTTGCTCTTGAGTTCTTTCTATATTCTGAATATTAATCCCCTGTTAGATTAATAATTTATAATTTTCTCTCCCATTCTGCAGGTTGTCTCCTGGCTCTGTACATCCCTTTGCTGTGCAGAAGCTTTTTAGTTTGATATAATCCCATTTGTTTATTTTTACTTTTGTTGCTTGTACTTTTTAGGTTTTATCCATAAAATCTTTGCACAGATCAAAGTCCTGAAGCATTCCCCCTAGTTTTCTTCTAAGACCCTCATAGTTTACGGTCTTACATTTAAATCTTTAATCTATTTTATGTTGTTTTTTGTATGTAGTAGAAAATAGGGGGTCTAGTTTCATTCTCCTTTAAATAAATACTCAGTTTTCTCAATATCTTTCTTTTCTTTTCTTCCCCTTACCCTCTCCCCCTCCCTTCCTCTCTTCTTTTCATCACCCAGGCTGGAGTGTAATGGTATGATCATAGCTCGCTGCAGCTTCAAATTCCTGGGCTCAAGCGATCCTCCAGCCTCAGCCTCCCCAAGTAGCTGGGACTACAGATGCCTGCCAAACATTGGGCTAAATTTTTTTTTAAAGATGGGTCTTGCCAATTTGCCCAGGCTGGTCTCTAGCTCCCAGCCTCAAGCTATCTTTCCTCTTCAGCCTCCCAAAGTGTTGGGATTACAGGTATGAACCACTGTATGCAGCCTCCTTACCTACTATAAGCTCTCTTCACCATTGACACAGGAATATGATACTCTTCCCTCATTTCTTTTCTGCCTTCCTGTTATCCTGCCTGCCTTCCTGCTTGCCTGGCTTCCTATCTACCTTTCTTGCCTCTCGTCCCTTCCTCCCTCTATTTCTTTTCTTTTCTTTTTTGAGACAGAGCCTCAAGCTGTTGCCCTGGGTAGAGTACTGTGGCATCACAGCTCACAGCAACCTCCAACTCCTGGGCTTAAGTGATTATCTTGCCTCAGCCTCCCAAGTAGCTGGGACTACAGGTGCCCCCCACAACGCCTGGCTATTTTGGGGTTGCAGTTGTCATTGTTGTTTAGCAGGCCCGGGCTGGATTTGAACCCGCTAGCTCTGGTGTATGTGGTTGGCGCCTTAGTCGCTTGAGCTACAGGTGCTGAGCCATCCCTCCGTTTCTTTTATTCGACAAACACCACCAAACACTGAAAGTGGTGGTGGATCTCAGAGTATAAGAACACATTAGCACAAGCAGCAGTCAAGCAGCATGGGCGGGGTTGGAGGGCAGGGCATGGGGTTGCCAGGAAGGTTTCCCAAGAGCTGAGTTTGCAGGAAGAAGAGTTGTCCAGGAGAAGGGGGTTTGGGAGTTTCTTCCAGGCAGAACACATACCATGTGCACAGTCCTGTAGAGACACCGCAGTGCTACACATTCAGGAAATGACTCACTATGCCATTTTATCCACCTTACTTTACATCTTAACCCTTGAAGATATGCAGTGCAAGTTGTAATACCCTTATTTTGTAGATTCAGAAACCGAGGTGCAGAGAATCCGTTCCACAGAACACTTTTAGAACCCCGCTCTGCCTGGTAGTATAAAAGAAGCTGACAGTAAAGAGACCTGGACCCCTTGCAGGCTTCTCTGGCTACAGCAGCCGGAGCAGGGGAGGGGACAGCCTTCAACCGTCAACAGAGTTTGGACGGTTGATTATTGCACTGGGCTGGTCATCTTCATTGCAGGATGTTTGAGGCTAGAAGTGATGGAAGCCTTTTTATTTAGAATGATCGGAAAGTCCTGGAACCTACTGGAGATTCCTGGGGATCAAGGTATTTTCTGCTTATACCCTCTGTTGTCCCACTTGTGCAAAGTAAGAGATAAATTAATCACAAGTAATAAATACCACTGAAAAGTATGCAGTGCTCTGTGGACAAAAAATGGAATGATCTCAGCCACCCAAGCCAGCACAGAGCATCTGGGACAGCATTCTGAATGGATGGCCGGAGGACTTCTGAAACTGAGTTCATGGCAGCTTTCTGTTCCTTCTCTGATTATCTCATAGGTCCACAAAAACAGCCAAGTTTTCTAAAGGTGTTTAACTCATACCTTAAAAACACTGAGAAAACATCCATTGTTGCCACGATCATTTTTATTTGGGATGGATTGGGGGCAGTTACGGAGATGGAGAACATGAAGCCTTCTAGCTGCCCTTTGGTACTGAACCTTAGCCCAAACTTAGCCCGAAAATAGCAGATGTGACAGCTCCTGAACTGGCTGGGGGACCCGCCATGGCTGGGGTGGTGAGGGCCTGCTCTGCTGGACACCAGCCTGAGGCCTGGAAGGAAGCTTGTGGGGGATGACTGCTCTGGCTCTGGGCCTTGGGACGAATCCCACAACCAGCCCAAGTGTCCTCATGGAGAGAACGGATGTAGTGGTGCGAATTACCTGGGTTACCGAGAGGATTCAGTGTGAGGGGGTCAAACATTACTCTTATACTTTTTCTTGAGCAACCCAAGAACCTAGTGGAGTGAACCCTGGGGGTGAGGAGATATGCTCCTAAGAGTACCTGGCAAGCTTGAGAATTCTTAAAGCCTCCTGCTTTATCTAAATTCAAGGAAGTTTGCTTTTTTCTTTATATTTTATCTGTAATTAACATAAAAAAGTTGCATTATTCAACTTTGTCCCCCTGTCAAATCTTTGAGCAAAAACTGATGCCAAAATAAAAAAAAACGCCCTGAGCATAAAGCTGGGGCAGGACCTTGGGGTGTGGGCAGCCCAGTCCAACAAGCTGAGTGATGGGAGGGCCTTGGCAAGCCTTAAAGCACATACATGTGCTGACTGTTTTACTGCTACAACCCCGAGAGAGAAGGTATGAGCCTGAGAGACTGGCTGGGTCTTACCTGAGAGGTCAGACAGGTGCCCAGATGGGCAGATCAGGGGGACTTCCTGGGCAGCATGGCCAGGCCTTGAAGCATGGTGCAGAGCTCCACTCAGGATGCCAGCCTTCCACAGAGCTGACGCAGCCGTGCCATGCCAGGCCTGGGAAAGCCTGGCAATCTCAGCTCCTGGTGATAAGAATGTCACATCTGTCGGCACCGAGCCACAGGCTCCTGTGGGATTAGCAGGCCAACTCCACGTGGCCCCGGAGGGCTGAGCTAGGTTCCTACTGTGCTGTGGCAGGCCATGCCCTTCAGCATGAAGGTTATTTGCCAAAAGTGTAAAGGCCTTAGAGGTGAGGTCCTAGAATCTCATAATGTCTTCCTCCCAGACCCTTTGGTCTGTGAAGTCTGACTCGTAGTGGGACGCAGAAGTGGTGCCGGGTATTCTTGTTTCTTCCATGAGCAAGTATGTGAGGGCCCCAGTACAGGGGCCCCCTTTCCACTGCACAGCCTCCTGGCTGTGTTCCCAGCCGAGGGAAACCGCAGACTGGAGGGCTGGGGGCCATACAAGCAGAGGTACGCCACAGGGTGTGGGTGCCAATGTGAACGACAACTAAGAGCCTGCGTCCGGCCCCCTGGCATGCTACTCTGGTCTTTTTGTTTGAAGTTTCTTATAGGTTTCTTTGTCTTAGGTGTTGTGGCCTTGATGGACCCAGTCGCATTCCTCCCACCAGGGTTAAAGACTTTTCCATCACCATCACTGCCGCTACCACCCGCCCTCACTGGCCTCCACTCCTATAACCTGCTCCCCTCACCGTCACTGTCATCAGCATTGCCTCCCACACTGTCACCATTAACCATCGTCACCCACTCACTTCTCTCCCCACGCCTGAGGCCACCCACTGGTGCCCTCACCACCTCACCTCAGTCAGCACTGCCATTCAGTGCTCATGACACCCTGTGGGGAAAGGCTCTTCACCCGTTAATGCAGATGGCCTTTCTCTGCTCTCTGTGTCTTTTTTTTTTTTTTTGAGACAGAGTCTCACTCTGTCACCCCGAGCTGTGGCATCATAATAGCTGATAGCAACCTCAAACTCTTGGGCTCAAGAGATCCTCTTGACCCAGCCTCCCCAGAAGCTGGACTACAGGTACCCACCATCACACCTGTCTAATTTTTCTGTTTTTAGTACAGATGGGGGTCTCACTCTAGGTCGGGCTAGACTCAAACTCTTGAGTGCAAGCAATCCACCTGCCCACCTCCCAGGGTGTTAGGGTTACAGGCATGAACCACCATGCCCGCTGCTTTTTTGCTTGTCCTAGAATTCCCTGCCTCCTCTTGGTCTGGGTCTCTAAAAGCCCACTTTTGTCCCCTGCCTCCACAAATAGGAAACCTCTGCCAGAGCATTTACAAACCTTTCACCCTTTTGAAAAGACACTTTTAGGAAGAGGTAAGAATGTTCCAAATGCATAACAAGACACCCATTTGGTTGGGTTAAAATGCAAAACAACTGATTCCACTGGTGTCTTTATAGACTGCCTCTGTACACCTAGAAGAACCATAGCTAGCCCCTCTCTCCTTGTAGTTCAAATAGTAACAGATCATTACATATTTTGAGCAAGAGTTTTGCCCAAAGAATGAATTGGTTTTAAGCAGTCAATAAAAGGCTACTTTGTTCTATTTGCCTCCCCTTGTGAAGGGCTTACCTCAGAACCTGGGGCTCAGAAGGAGGGAGCCCTCCCAGTGCCTGTGTCCAGGGAATTTCTACACTTAGTCCACTCAAAGGCTGAATCAAGGGTCCTGGAGAGAACCAGTGGGAGGAAATTTCAGGACTCAACCTCAGCCTTCGGGATGTTGTTTCCAGGAACTGGGCCAGTTCCTTGAAGTGTTGTTTATATCTGAAGCTGCATTCACGTGGGATAACAGGGCTCTCTAGGCTGTGGGGCTGGCTGGAAGCCAGGGAGTGATTATAGCGTGGCCTTGCTCTCCCATCATAGGTTATCAGTGGCGGTTTGTTTAGTTTCTCTTCTGTTCTGTAGCTTCACCCTTCCGCGTTCTGCTGGCATTGGTGATCTTTCCCTCTCAATAGTCCTGGGAAACTTACCGACTTTTACCAATCAGGCGTAGTATCTCATTCATTGTGATCCCTAATGAGGTCAAATGCCTATCTCTTTTTCTGTTATTTAGACATCCTCTTCCAAATGGCTGTTTGCCCCTTTTGCTCATTTCCCCTAATGTTTGTCTGCCTTTTTCTTTATGAATTGTAGGAATTCTTTATGTATTGGGTATGCGGACTCTTTGCCAGCTGATGTAGTATAAATCTCTCCTGCTATTCTGAGCTTACCTTCTCATGGCCTGAAGACATCTTTTGATGAATGAATTCTTTTCCTTAATGCAGTCAACCTTTAGCTTTATGGTGGTGCTTTTTGTGCCATATTTTAAAACAAAATGTTTATCCACAGTTATATTCTTCTATATTATCTTCTAAAATCTGTATTGTTAAGGCGGGGCACAGAAGCTCACACCTAGAACCCCAGTGCTTTGGGAGGCCGAGGGAGGCAGATCACCTGAGCTCATGAGCTCATGACTAGCCAGAGCTAGAGCGAGACCCCATTTCTAAAAAAATAGCTGGGCGTTGTGGTTGGCACCTGTAGTCCCAGCTACTTGGGAGGCTGAGACAAGAGAATCGCTTGAGCCCAAGAGTTTGAGGTTGCTGTGAGCTATGATGCCACAGCACTCTACCGAGGGTGACAAAGTGAGACTCTGTCTCAAAAAATAAAACAAAATCAAATCTTTATTGTTTTGTATTTTATACTTTGGTCCATAGTTCACCTGGAGTTGATTTTTATGCATGGTTTGATATAGGAATTCGGGGGTTTGTTTGTTCGTTATTTTTAGAGATAGTGTCTTGCTGTATTGCCCAGGCTGGAGTGCAGTGGCCCAATCACAGCTTCCTACAGCCTCCATCTTGGGCTGAAGTGATCCTCCCACTTCAGCCTCCCAGAGTGCTGGGACTACAGGCGGAAGCCACTGCACTCTGTCCAGAAGTGACTGGGCATTTTAAAGGGAGAATGAGAGAGTAGGGGGCAGGGAGAGGGTAGTAGAGTCAGAGCAGTTGGTGCACGCTGAGACCCATCAGTGTTTGTTAACTAGCGCTTATTGAAGTTAGACTCCTACCCCCCAACAGAGGCTGGGAGGCCAGCTGTCTCTCTAGGTGTTGGCAGTCTTGAGTTTTCTCAGGTAGACGCCTTAAGGGGTCTAGAGTCATTGTAGGATGCGGCCTCAGAGGCCTGTTGAGAAGAGGGTTTAGAGCAGCCTGACTAGAGCTTGGCTGAGGAAAGTGTCTTTGTCACCCAATAGCATTCATTCCCCATTTTCTTTTCCCACAGACAACCACCAATTACTTTTTGTCTCTACAGAGGTGCCTATTCTGGACATTTCATATAAATGGGATTATGCAATATGTAACCGATTTCTTTCCCTTAGCACAATGCTTTTAGGGTTCATCCATTTTGCAACGTGACAGTCCTTCATTCCTTTTTATGGCTGAATAATACTCTTTTGTCTGGATCTACTACATTTCGTTCATCCATTCATCGTTCAGTGAACATTCAGGTTTTTGCTCTTTTTGGCTCTTATGAACAATGCTACTGTCCACATTGATGTAAAAGTTTTTCCCTGGACATGCGTTTTCATTTCTCTTGGGTAGATACATAGGAAGGGAATTGCTGGGTCGTGCGTTCCTATGCTAGGACAATATTTAGCATTTTGCAAACTGCTTTCCCAAGTGGCCACAGCAGCTGACATTCCCACCAGCAGTGTATGATGGTTCTAATTTCTTTACGTCCTTGCCAATGTTTGTTATTTTCCGTCTTACTGATCATAGTCCTACTAGTGGGCATTAAGTGGTATTTTCATTGTCGGTTTGGTTTACATTTCCCTAATGGCTAATAACGGTGAGCATCTTTTTTATGTGCTTAGCAACCATAACTATTTGCACATCTTTTTTCAAAAAATGTCTCTTCAAATTCTTTGCCCATTTTTAAAGTTGGATTATTTGTCTTTTTCTTCCTGAATTGTAAGAGTTCTTTTGGTATTCTGGGCTCTAGACTCTTAGCAGATGGATGATTTGCAAGTTTGTTCCCAGGGTGTGGTTGCTTTTTACTGACTTGATGACGCTCTTCATAAGGAACAAAAGTTTTTAATAGTAAGTTTTGAAATCAGAAAGTGTGAGCCCGCCAGTTTTGTTCTTCTTCAAGACTGTTTTGGATATTCTGCGTCCTTGAATTTCCATATGACTTTTAGAATCAGCTTGCTAATTTATAGTTTTTTGCTAAAACCACACCAACAAACTCAGCCAGGACATCACTCGGGGTCACATTGACTGGGGAGTATTGCCAACCGAATGAGATTGAGTCTTCTAATCCATGAACCTGAGGGAACTTCCCATTTATTTAGAACTTTGAAAATTTCTTTCCACGTTTTAGTGTAAAAGTCTTCCACTCTGCATGTTAAATTTATTCCTAAGTGTGTTATGTTTCCTGATGCTATTGTGAATCACTTAGTATAATGCCTAAGGTTCACATATTTTGCAACTTGCATCAATACTTCATTTCTTTTTATAGCTGAATAATATTCCTTTGTGTGGATCGACCACGTTTTGTTTATTCATTCACCATCCACAGGCCCACTAAAAGAAATGTCATTTTCAGATTGTTTGTTGGTAGTGGATAGAAATAATTAATTTTTTTGTTTTTTTGTTTTTTTTTTTGAGACACAGTCTCACTCCATCACCCTGGCTAGAGTGCAGTGATGTTATCATAGCTCGTAGCAACCTCAAATTCCTAGGCTCAAGCAAGCCTCCAGCCTCAGCCTCCCAAGTAGCTGGGACTACAGGTGTGTACCACCGTGTTGGATTACATTTTCTATCTTTTTATATTTTTATTTTTATTTTTTGGAAAGACAAGGGTCTTGCTTTTGCTCAGGCTGGTCTTGAACTCCTGGCCTCAAGTCCAGGCCTCTTGCCCAGGGTTCCCAAAGTGCTGGGATTACAGGTGTGAGCCACTGTGTCTGGCCTGCCATTGATTTCTGTATATTGATCTTGTATCTGGAAAAATCTTGCTAAAGAAATGTAATCAATTTTTTTATATTGAGTTTATACCTGACAAATTTGCTAATTCTTATTAATTCTATGACTTTTTCTATAGGTTCTTTTGGAGTTTCTGTGTAAATAATAGTATTCTCTACAAACAATGACAGTTTTGTTTCATCTTTTCCATCAGTACTTTTTTCTTTTAGTCTGTTTGTTGTGGTAAAAATATACATAACATAAAATTTCCCATCAAAACCAGTGTCCAGTGTACAGTTCAGTGGCACAGTCAAATTGTTGTATGAGCAGCACCATTGTCCACCTCCAGAATTACTTTCATCTTACAAAACTGAAAATCTGTGCCCATTAAATAATAACCCTTCACCCCTCTGTCCTCCCCTGAGCCCCGGGAAACCCCCACTCCACCTTCTGTCTTATACCTTTGAACAGTCTGGGAACCTCACAGAAATGGAGCCGTGAAGCATTTGCCTTTTTGTGACTGCTTTATCCCACTTATCATGACATCCTCACAGTTCATCCACGTTGGAGCATGTGACAGACGTTTCTTCCTTTTTAAGGCTGAATGGCATGCCATTATGTATATATTTACCATGCTTTACTTATCCGTTTATCTGTCTGTATGGCACTTGGGTTGCTTCTATGTTTTAGCTACTGTGAAAAAAACTGCTGACAACCTAGGAATACTCATATCTTGTTGAGATCCTGTTTTGAATTCTTTGGGGTGTGTACCCAGAAGCAGAATGGCTGCATCATATGCGCATTCTCGGTTTAACATTTTGGGAAACTGCCGTGGTGTTTTTTGTAGCAGCTATACCATTTTTCATTCCCACAATAGTGCACCAGGGCTCCAATCTTGCCACATCATTTTCAATACCTATTTTCTGGGTTTTTTTGTTTTTGTTGTTTTAGTAATAGTCATTCTAATGAGTGTAAGATCCTTCCAACACATTTTTGTCCTCTGTTGTCTTTGAGTTTTCTAGAGATTCCTTTTTAAGTACAGCCTGGCATTTCTTTTCACTTGTAACCCCCTATTCCTGTAGAGGAGCCCTGCGGCCGTGGTGTGCGGTGTGAGAAGGGAGAAAGCACGAAAGCGCTCCACACCACTAAGCTTTAACCTCAGCCTTTGGTGGCCTGTGCCCCTGGGCTGTGGCCCTCTCAAGAGCTTCTCAGCCTCCTCTTCCCTTTGGATGACACAGGAAAAGGCTGGAGGGGGCTGGATTTGGGAATTTCTCTCCCTCCAAATCAGTTAAGTTCTGGTAAAACCCACATTGATTAGGCTTTTGTAAAATAGTTTCCTTTGAGGTCAAGCCTTTATTGATGAGAACAGAGTGCCCCATGTGTATTTCAAAAAAAGGTTTATTTTCCCTCTCTCTTTGCCTGAAATGTGAGAGGATTTTTCTCTGGTCTTCACCCTGCGAACCCGGCGGGACTCCTGGAGGTAAAACTCACACAGGTGTGGGTCCCTCTAAGGCTGGGCCCACAGGAGTTTTCTCTCCAAAGCCAGCCCTGGTCAGTCTCTAGCAATTAGTCACTTGCCCTTTACGGATTTCTTAAAGGGTCCAGCTGCAGCTTTTCCTTCCAGGAAATTTATTCTGTATTTGCTGATCTCTCCAGTTTGGAGGGTGTGAGGTTGCCCTGTGACCATAATTCTCTGATGCATCTAAGAAGAGTTGATGGTTTTCGGTTTGTTCAGTACTTTTTTTTCTTGTGAGAATGGGAGTGTTGACTTCCAAAGTCTTCGCTTGTCAGTCCAGAAATCAGAAGCCTACATTTTAAATATACCATTCTTGCCTTACCACGTTGGCTGGAACCTGCCGTCCACTGCGGAACAGAAGCGGTGGGATTCTTGTTCCCTTTCTGATCCCAAAGAGAAATCTGTGAACGTTCCATCATGATGGTGATGTCTACTGTGGGTTCTGAGAGGACAAGCATCATCAGATAAAGGAAGTTTCCCTCAATTTTTAGTTTGTTAAGAGATTCCTTTTCTTTTTTAAAGGAATAGAGATTAAATTGCACGACATGCACACCTATTGAAATTATCATGATTTTCCTTTTTACTCTGTTATGTAACTAATCAATTGATTCCTTTTCTAATACCATATCAATTTTGCGTTCTGTGAATGAATGCAGCTTGGTCATGACGTATGACTCTTTTTATACTGGGGGTGCCCAAAACACATATACACATTTTAAGAGATGTTATGTACGTACACGTGTATTACTTTTCAAAGTTGAATTACAGTAGGAATGTGGACTGACATTCACTCAAAAGATGGCGTTAATCAAAGGAATGCTAGCGTCACCGTGTGGTGGGCAGGACAGTCAAAGAAAATGGATTGTCGTTGGAGGAGCACAGGACCAGCTTGAGGTGGGATTTGAAATTCAAGTATATGGCGGAAGTGTGATGACAACGGAGGAGTGAATATGGGGGACCTTAAAGGATGTTGTGTCCTGTATGGAAAACTGGCAACACTGGCAAGTGCTTCAGGAACAAATTGAAACAGCGTGGGCAGAGATACAGTGGACACTGTGGTCAATGTTGCTCAAGCAGTAGTTTGCCGAAATCCGAAGAGTCTAGCTGTTGATGGTGATCACTTTCAGGACCTCCTGGGATTGCAGAAGTCAAATGGGACTTGTCCTCATCTTTTGGTATGGGCATATATTTTTACAATTTTAATACCGTTTTTTCCTTTCTTAAAATGTGTATACATATTTTGGCACCCTCTGCATATTACTGAATTTGATATAGTTGCATTTTTAGAAGGATTTTTATATCTGTGTTCATGAGTGATAGCAGTCTCCAAGGTTTTTGTTCTTATATGGCCATGTGTCACTTAAGGAAGGAGACACACTCTAAGAGATGTGTTATTCGGTGATTTCCTCACTGTGTGAACACTATGGGGGGTACTCACACAGACCTGGATGGTACAGCCTAATATTGCCTTAACGCTGCAAACCCTTACAGAATGTTGCTGTACTGGTTCTGTAGGCAGTTGTAACACAACAGTGCTTGTGTAGCTAAACATAAGAAAGGTAATGCATTGCTCCACGGCTCCTATGTCACGAGGCAGCAGGGATTTTTCAGCTCTGTTATGATCTTCCGGGACCACCATCATCCATGCAGTTTGCCCCTGACTTCCGCATCGTTAGGGGGCACATAACTCTCCTTCCTTTTTCAGATTATGGTACGAGGGTCTGAGACCAGTTCCCAAGAAGGAAAAATGAGCTGAGAGTATTCCTTCTTTTTCTTCCCTACATGAAGAGTTCGTGTAGCTTTGGAATGATTTATTGCTTGATTAATTGTGGACACTGTTGGAACAATTTGGGTCTAGTGTTTTCTTCCTGTTGAGGTCTTTGATGACTGATTCAGTTGCTTGGAGGCCATGGGAGTAAGAGTGGCTTTCTGCTGCTACTTGAGTTATATTTTCTCCTAGGAACTTCTCTGTACCATACAAAGTTTCAAATTTATATAAAGTTTTGAATAATATTTTATTGTCTTTTTAATATCTGTAGCATTGATAGTTATTTCATTGTTTTTATTCAGGATAGTGAATATTTGTGCCTTCTGTTGTTTTTCTGGTGCGTCTTAGCAGAGTTCAAAGTTTTAAAATCTTTTCAAATATTAAACTTCTAGCTTTGCTCATCTTCTCTATTGCATCCTTTTTTCTATTTCATAAATTCCTTCATTTATTTGCATTTATTTGCATTTTCTACATTCAAAATGTTTGTTTATCTTCATATTTTTCCATCACCCAGGCTGGAGAGCATGAGTGCAGTGGCATGATCATAGCTCACTGAAGCCTTCCAATTTCTGGGCTCAAGCAATCTGCCCTCCTCTAAAGTGGCTAGGACTATAGGCATGTACCACCATGCCTGCCAAATTTTTAAAATCCTTTCTATAAAGATTGCAGCGGGGGTGGAGGGTGGGAGTAGAGGAAGGAAGATCTCACTATGTTGTCAAGACTGGTCTCGAACCCCTGGCCTAAAGCCATCCTCCTGCCTCAGTCTCATAAAGTGCTTGGATTACAGGTGTGAGCCGCCCCACCTCACCTGCCTTTTCTTCTAAATGTTTCACTTGAATCCCATGAATTTTTTGATTTACCATTTCAATTACTGTTTAGTTCAAAATAGCTTCTAATTTCCATTTTGATTCTTTAACTTATTATTCAGGCATGCATTCATCAATATCCAAATAGACAAATCATTTATAGTTATATTTTGTGATTATCAATTTCTAGAATAATTGCATAGCGGTCAGTGGACATGCTCTGCTTGTTTTCATTCCATTGAAATTTGTTAAAAGTTGTTTTATGGGGGCGACACCTGTGGCTCAGTGAGTAGGGCGCCGGCCCCATATACTGAGGATGGCGGGTTCAAACTCGGCCCTCGCCGAACTACAAAAACACCCCCAAAAATAGCCAGGCGTTGTGGCGGGCGCCTGTAGTCCCAGCTACTTGGGAGGCTGAGGTAAGAGAATAGTCTAAGCCCAGGAGTTGGAGGTTGCTGTGAGCTGTGATGCCACGGCACTCTACCAAGGGCGATAAAGTGAAACTCTGTCTCTACAAAAAAAGAAAAAAAAAAAGTTGTTTAATGGGCGGCGCCTGTGACTCAAAGGAGTAGGGCACCAGCCCCATATACTGGAGGTGGCGGGTTCAAACCAGGCCCTGGCAAAAAAAAGAAAAAAAAAAACTGCAAAAAAAGTTGTTTTATGGCTTAATAGTAAATTTTTGTAAAGTGTTCCACATGTGCTTGAAAAGAATGTGTCTGCAGTTGTTGGGTACAACAAAATATATCAATACAGGAAGTTTGATGATCACATTGGTTGAATCAGCTCAAAAATACTGCTAATTTTAATGTGCTTGTTCTGTTAGTCACAGAAAGACATCTGTGGAAAACTGGCTTAGCCAGTTAATATTTACTTGGTACATTTCCCTCCTTTTTTCAGTCTTTTTGCTTTATAACACATCACTCATAAATACCATCAATTGTGTTGTTTTGTTATAATTTTACAGTCTGATAATTATCAGTACATTCCAATTTAATTCATAATCTGCGTGGTTACTATTTGTCTCACATGTTCCATATTTCTTTCTCTTCTTTTTCCATATTTTTAACTAGATATATGTTTTAATAATTTCATTTCCCCTCAACTAGGTTCTAAGTTATACACTCTGTTTTTTTTGTTAGTAATTACCAAGGAAATTCCAATATTCATCTTTGCTTTCCCAAAGATGTATGTTAATCAATACCTTCATCACCCTCTTCCTGGACAATGAAATTGCCTTCGAACACCTTAGTCTCATGTATTCTTTCCCCATGTTACCAAATACAGTCTGTTCCATCAGAATACATCTCTTTCATGAGGATTAGTTAATAGATGATTGATAAACAATGATGTCAGTATAACTCATAAATTCTGCTAGTTTGTGCATGATATTCCCAAGCACATTAGTGTCTTAAACTCATGAGTAGTAAGCTTTCTTATAATCGAAGACCAAGACTTTGGAGCCAGGTGTGGTGGCTCACTCCTGTAATCCTAGTGCTCTGGGAGGCGGAGGCTGATGGATTACCTGAAATCAGGAGTTCGAGACCAGCCTGAGCAAGAATGAGACCCCATCTCTCAGAAATGGAATAGCCGGGCATTGTGACGGGTACCTGTAATCTCATCTACCAGGAAGGCTGAGGCAAGAGGATCTCTTGAGCTCAAGAGTTTGAGTTTGCTGTGAGCTATGACTCTAGGGCATTCTACTGAGAGTGACAAAGTGAGACTCTGTCTCAAGAATAAATAAATAAATAAAGACAAAGACTTAGTGATATTGGAACACTTTTAGAAAAAAAGCTATAATTCCTGCAGAAGTGCCTAACTTTAGTGCAAAATAAGGTTAGTGTAGTGGCTTCAAGAACCTCTAGGCTCGGCACCTGTAGCTGAGTGGTTATAGTGCCAACCACTGGGACTGGCAGGTTTGAACCCGGCCAGGGCCTGCTAAACAACAATGACAACTACAACAAAAAATAGCCAGGCATTGTGGTGGCACCTGTAATCCCAACTACCTGGGAGGCTGAGGCAAGAGAATCACTTAAGCCCAGGAGTTTGAGGTTGCCGTGAGCTGTGACGCCACAGCCCTCTACTGAGGGTGACATAGTGAGACTCTGTCTTAAAAAAAAAAAGCCTCTAACATTTTTAGTAACTTTAAGCCATTTGAATAAGCTGAGAGTACAGATGAAAAAACTGCAAAGACATTTCCTTGTGTACTAAAATATTGTTTTGACTGATGCAGACACCTACTTCTGAATTGCATCTATTTCTTGTTTTGTAGACAGAGTCTCACTCTGTCACTCTGGGTAGAGTGTCAGCTCACAGGAACCTCAACCTCTTGGGCTTAAGTGATCCTCTTGCCTTTGGAGGCCACCAGAGTAGCTGGGAATACAGGCCCCCACTACAATGCAGGCTAGTTTTTCTATTTTTAGTAGAGACAGGGTCTTGTTCTTGCTCAGGCTGGTCTGGAACTCCTGAACTCGGAAGATCCACCTGCCTCAGCCTCCCAAGTGCTGTGATTACAGCTGTGAGCCACCACACCTGGCTCCAGAATTGTATTTTTGAAATTTGTATTAATTTTTTAAAGTTAATATATGGAAACTTGAATTTTTCTTTTCTTTTCTTTTTTTGAGACAGAGTCTCAGTTTATCACCCTCAGTAGAGTACCTGGCGTCACAGCTCACAGCAAACTGAAACTTTTGGGCTTAAGTGATTATCATGCCTTAGCCTCCCGAGTAGCTGGCAGGCGCCGCCACAATGCCCAGCTAGTTTTAGAGATGAGGTCTCATTCTGGCTCAGGCTGGTCTCAAACTCCTGAGCTCAGGCAATCCACCCACCTTGGCCTCCCAGAGTGCTACGATTACAGGTGTGAGCCACTGTGCCTAGCAGAAAGGTGATTAGTTTTATGAATTTTGGCACATAGACATTTTTGGTGATTAGTTTTATGAATTTTGCCACATATATACATTTTGTAACCACTTTCGCAGTCAGGACATAGAGCAGTTATTCCTTTCACCTATTTCAAAATGTTGTTCCTCTTCCTTTTGGTCCCTTTGGTTTCTGATGTGAAATCCAGTTATTTGATTCTTTTATTTACTTACAAAATTGATGCACTTTTTTTTCTGCCTGCTTTCAAGATTTTTTCTTTAGTTTTTAACAGTTGATTATGAGGTATCTGACATGATTTCTTTCCTTTCTTTTTTTTTTTTTTAAAGACAGAGTCTCACTTTCTCACCCTCTGTAGAGTGCAGTGCTGTCACAGCTCACAGCAACCTCCAACTCCTGGGCTTAGGCAATTCTCTTGCCTCAGCCTCCCGAGCAGCTGGGACTATAGGCACCCACCACAATGCCCAGCTATTTTTTGTTGCCAGTTGGCCAGGGCCAGGTTTGAACCCACCAACCTCAGTATATCGGGCTGGCACCCTACCCACTGAGCCATAGGCGCCACCCACTGAGCCGCAGGTGCTGCCCCAACATGATTTCTTTGGGTTTGTTTTCTTTGGGATTCACTGAGCTTCTTGAGTTTCTCACCAACTTTGGGAAGATTTTAGCCTTTTTTCTTCATGTATTTTTTTCTCCACTACACTTTTTCTCTTCTGCAACTATGGTGACATTAATATTGGCCATTTGTTATTATTTTACAGGCCTCTTAGGTGCTGGGTTTTTTTTCTTTTTTTTTTTTTTTCAGTTTTTTCTCTCTGTTTTTCAGATTGAATAACTGTATTGATGTATCTTCAAATTCATCACTTTTCCCTCTATCATCTCCATTCTGTTACTAAGCCCATTCAATGAGGTTTTTATATTGGTTATTATACTATTTGTTTCTAAAATTTCCACGTGGTTCTTCTTTGTATCTTTTATTTCTTTGTTGAGACTTTTTTTTTTTTTTTGAGACAGAGTCTCATTATTCACCCCTTGGTAGAGGGCCATGGCGTCACAGCTCACAGCAACCTCAAACTCTTGGGCCTCAGCCTCCCATGTAGCTGGGACTACAGGTGCCTACCACAACACCAGGCTAGTTGCAGTTGTCATTGTTATTTTTAGCTGGCCGGGGCTGGGTTCAAACCCACCAGCCTCTGTGTATGTGGCCGGTGCCCTACCCACTGAGCTACGGGCGCCACCGAGACTTTCTATCTTTGTGTTCATTTTAAGTGTTTATCCTAACTTTTATGTTTTATGATGGCTATTTTAAGTTCTTTGACAGATAATCTCAATATTTATGTCATGATGAAGTTGACATCTGTTGACTGCCTTTTCCTGTAAGAGTTGAGATTGTCCTAGATTTTTATATTTCAAATTATTTTGACTTGTGCCCTGGATATTTTGAACATTATGAGAGTCTGAATCTTGTTTAAATTCTCTGGAAAAGGTTGATATTTTTGCCTTTTTTTTTTTTAAGAGGCAATCAACTCAATTGGGTTTAGGTGGCAAGTTCTGACCTGAATTCTGTGGTTGGTGGTTTGAAGTGAGTTCCATTCTCAAAACCTTGGCAGTACTATCCAGATCCGTCTGCATGTATGCCGCCAGTGGGCAGTCTGGGGCCTGGGAAGATTTCTTTTTTTTTTTAAATTAAATCACAGCTGCGTGCATTAGTGCAATCAAGGGGTACAATGTGCTGGTTTCATATACAATCTGAAATGTTTTCATCAAACTGTTTAACATAGCATTCATGGCATTTTCTTTCTTTTTTTTTTTTTTTCCTGTGGTAAGACACAATATATTTACAGAAAAGAATACAGAAAACACTAAAGCTCCTGGTAGAGAGAGAGAACTCAAGTGGGGAGAGAAAAGCTCTCTCCGTTTCTCTCCCAGTCTTTCTCCGTCTCCCCCTTTAGGCTTTTTGTCTCGGGTATATATAG
>CAUYRH010019878.1:0-52612 GCA_963574655.1 Perodicticus potto | reverse complement strand
GCATCACAGCTCACAGCAACCTCCAATTCCTGGGCTCAAGTGAGTCTCCTGCCTCCACCTCCCAAGTAGCTGGGACTACAGGTGCCCGCCACAACGCCCAGCCATTTTTTGGTTGCAGCCGTCATTGTTGTTTGGTGGGCCAGGGCTGGATTCGAACCCGCCAGCTCAGGTGTACATGGCTGGCACTTTAGCCCATTGAGCCACAGGCGCCTAGCCCAGTCTTCTATTCTTAAAGTCACTCCTACCTCCATTAGGCCTAGGTTCCATAGGGACCCAGAAGGAGGGGAGTTCTCACATTCACTGTGAGACATAGTTCAAGGTCTCTTCTCAGCAGTCATGAATTCATGTGTACTTTTGGCAGCACTTCCTTTGCCCCCACTTCTACTGGCTTCTGGATTGGGGGGGAAGTTTCTCCCAGGCAAGGTAAGGAGTTCTCCCAGCTTCTAAACTAGCTGTGGACAGCAGTCAGGGCAGCTGTGCTGTTGCCCTCTGTCTGGGCTGGTACGGCTGGCTACCTTTCATGCAGAGTTACATAAGCTTGAGTCAACTGGGGCTCAGAGCAGTTCATTGTGGGCTATTTTTAAGCTGCAACACATCACAGCAGAGGGGTCATTGAACTACACTCACTTACAGGGAAGGTTGTTTAAACATCTGTTATTTAAATTTCTCTGTGCCTTAGAGCTTAAAAGCCATGTCCTCCTGGAATGAGTGGGTTCTACCTTTCACATCCCAGATTATGAATGGATTATCTCCCTACGCCCTGCCCTAGGCTCCCTTAGTTTTGGGATTCTCTATCTCTGGCTATCCGCCTCTGGGGTCAGGTAGGTTGACCAGAGATCAGGAGGTGCCAGCTGCTTTCAAACATAGTCCTGCCTCCATGGAATGGGTATATCCTGGCCAGGAGAAACTTCAGGGAAACAGGAAGTCTAGAGCTCACAGTTGACTGGATATCTCCAGGGAGGAATGTCAGGGGAAGAAGGCATAGACAGAATGCCAGGCACAGAGCTAGAAGACTAAGAGTGTATCTCTTCCTTCTTGGGGGCCTTGGTTTGCCATCAGCACCTAGAGAGGGTTGAAAAACAAGATCTTTTTGGGTCTTTCATAAGCCTGCCTTTACCTGGACTGTGCTCCTAGCTGCTAAATCCTATCCATCTATAGCCTCTGGGTCAGAAGGGCTGGTGTATGAGCCCCTGGACAGTATCCAGGGATGAAGCCCTGGGGAAACAGGTCTTGCTTCTCGATCCATTACTAAGTGGATGGCTGCACTGTGAACTCTCTAAGGCTCCTCTGATCCTAAATTTCTGGAAACGTTCGGAGCCTTCTCAAAGGACAGAGTGGAAGGCAGGTAGACTGGAAAAGTGTGGGGGCCAGGGACTTGACAGTTGTCTGCCTCCTGAAAACACAAGGGAGACGAAAAGAGATGTGTGTTGAAGCAGGTCTGGGAGACTTGATCAGCCATAGAGCTCCTAGTGGAGTGCAGCCTCTGTGCTCCTCTTGCCACTTCTCTACCATCCTCAAGACTTGGGTGGAAGACTTCCAGAGAAGGGTGTCTCAGGGTGACTCCACCCTCTCCACAGGAATTGGAGCTTTCCCCACAAGGCTGCCTGGAGGGGCAAGGTGAAGTGTGAGGGGGAAGGCAATGGCAGGACTTGCCCTCACAGAGGAGACTCCCTCTGACCTCATCCCAAACCTGAGTTCCTTCCAGCTCCTCCTTGCCACCCACCTCCCACCTCTCAATCCTTAGCCTGGGGAATGGGCTCTGCCTGGGGGAGGGGCTCTCCAGATTGCCATGGCAACATGTTGGACCGCCTCATTTCCCAGAATCAGAAATAGAATTGGACACCCTTCTTCCTGGTGAGAGACTATTTAAAAACATGTGGGGGGAGGGGTACAGAGGCGCTTTCCCTACGGGTTGGGAGAAGGGTCCCAACCTAAGGGTCCATCAGGGTGGCTGCCCCTCTTCTGGAGCTGGATGAAATGGAAGTGGGCTTTGGCTGGTCAAGAATTCTGACACAAAGGGCTCAGTCTAGCCCATACTCGGCACCACCAGGTTCCTGGGAGAGTATTGGCTTAGTGGTGCCAACAGAGAAAATGTGTCCTCCCTGGCTTGGGTTACCTGCTGAGCTATGGAAAGGAGGAGCAAGTCCATGCAGGACACAGTGTGGGTGTAGGGCTTGGGGTTGCAGCACCAGAAAAGGGGAGGGGAGGCATGTTGGCTCCCCTCTATCAGGCCCATGCCTGTGTGGCCCTAGGCACTGCACCCAGTGGTTGTACCACAGGTTCCTAAAGTGTGAATCCAGGCTCAGCACCTGTAGCTCAGTGGTTAGGGCACCAGCCCCATACACTGGGGCTGGTAGATTCAAACCAGACCTGGGCCAGCTAAAACAACGACAACAGTAACAACAAAAATAGCTGGGCATTGGGGCGAGTGCCTGTAATCCCAGTTACTTGGGAGGCTGAGGCAAGAGAATCGCTTAAACCAAGAGTTTGAGGTTGCTGTGAGCTGTGATACCATGGCACTCTACCCAGGGTGACAGCTTGAAACTGTCTCAAAAAAAAAAGTATGAATCCAGATCCCAATGACCCAGTTTTGGATTCTGGTTCTACTACACACTAGCCGAAACAGACCTCTCTTCCCTTTCTGTACCTTGAATTCCTTATGTATAAAATAAGGTATGATAGTGCCCAGCTCATTGAATTTCTGAGAGTCTGGATTTCAAGTTTTCTACATTGTGCCAGCACAGAGGAAGCACCTAGTCGATATCAGTCATTGTTTTTTTTTGCTGTAAGAGATGTTTGGTTCCTAGGTGGGAAGGGCCCTCTCTCTCATGGCTGCTTCCTTTGGGCTTTCTTTCATTGGCCAGGCTCTTCAACCAGCTCTGCTCCCTTCACCTTCAGACTTCAGGCCAGTTGTTCACAAAGGAGGTCAATCAGGAAATGGAGGGTTATGCCTCATTTCTGCAGGAGGTGGAGGATGGCTAAGTGGTCAGACAGTCTGGAGGCTCTCAGCACCTCCCTCTCCATGCCTTCCCAGTCCTCTCAGATACAGCCCAGCTCAAATCCTGCACAGACGCTAAAGACTATTACTAGAATCTTTGTTATAAACAAACAACAAAAAAACCCACTAGCTTGTTCAAGCCAGAGATTATGAAGTTAATATTGTTCAAGTATGTGTGTACATGAATGTATGCACAGACCACGGACCCTTGGGCTTTGGACATCAGCATGAGGGGGACCACCTTCCTGCACTATACATGAGGGTGAGCTACTCCTTGGTGCCTGGAGCAATCTATTCCCATTCTCTTTTTATTTTATTTTATTTATTTTTTGAGACAGAGTCTCACTCTTTGCCTTAGGTTAGAGTGCCGTGGAGTCCTAGCTCGCAACAACCTCAAACTCCTGGGTTTGAGTCATCCTCTTGCCTCAGCCTCCCAAGTACCTGGCACTACAGGTGCCTGCCACAATACCCAGCTAATTTGTCTATTTTTGGTAGAGGTAGGGTCTCGCTCTTGCTCAGGCTTTTTTCGAACTCCTGAGCTCAGGCAATCCACCTGCCTTAGCCTCCCAGAGTGCTAGGATTACAGGCATGAGCCACCGCACCATTCTTTTTTTTTTTAAACAGAGTCTCACTTTGTCATCCTCGGTAGACATCACAGCTCACAGCAACCTCCAGCTCTTGGGCTTAGGTGATTCTCTTACCTCAGCCTCCCGAGTAGCTGGGACTAATGACTATTCCCATTCTTTTTTTTTTTTTTTTTTTATTTTGAGACAGAGCCTCAAGCTGTCACCCTGGATAGAGTGCTGTAGCATCACAGCTCACAGCAACCTCCAATTCCTGGGCTGAAGCGATTCTCCTGCCTCCGCCTCCCAAGTAGCTGGGACCACAGGCACTGAGCCACCTATTCCCATTCTTAACTAAAGGAGCATCAGGGAAGGGGGAAGGGTCCCAGGAAGCCTGATATGTGGCTGAGTCAGGCTTTGCCCAGTGAAGTCAGAAAGGTGAGGATGCAGCACAATGCTAGCCTTAGCCTTGCACCCCACGGCCGACTGTAAACACTATTTTTAATCTTTGTGAAAACACAGTTTCAAAGGACAAACCTATAGCTGCATTCTCCACAAACCTGTGTCCTGGGTGGAAAGATTGAGATCTGAAAGGACACAGCCCTGGAAGACAGTGAGGAGGCCCAGAGCTTGGAGCTGCTGGGAGGGAAGATGGTCTGACTTTGCCACAGGTTAGAACCTCCTGACCTAGGTTCTTGGCAATGAGCGGCTCTCCAAACTGCTACCTAAGCTTGTCCTCTGTGGCTGCAGGGCAGCTCTGGGCCTAGGCCGGTGGTCCAGGCAAGTCCTATTCTCCCTTGCCCCTGTTTTTTCATCTAAGAATTGGAGGGAGTAACTGCCCACCTGTTTCCTGTTTTGTTTGAGATAGTCTTACTTTGTTCCCCTCAGTAGAGTGCTGTAGCGTCACAGCTCACGGCAATCTCAAATTCTTGGACTTAAGTGATTCTCTTGCCTCAGCCTCCCAAGTAGCTGGGACTACAGGTGCCACCTCAATCTCCAGCTATTTTTTAGAGCCGAGTTTTTGCTCTGGCTCACGCTGGTCTTGAACCCATGAGCTCAGTCAATACACTCACCTTGGCCTCCCAATGGTCTTGAACTCTCTCTCTCTCTTTTTTTTTTTTTTTGTAGAGACAGACTCTCACTTTATTGCCCTTGGTAGAGTGTCGTGGTGTCACACAGCTCACAGCAACCTCCAACTCCTGGGCTTAGGCGATTCTCTTGCCTCAGCCTCCCGAGTAGCTGGGACTACAGGCGCCCGCCACAATGCCTGGCTATTTTTTTTGTTTTGCAGTTCGGCTGGGAACAGGCTTGAACCCACCACCCTCGGTATATAGGGCCAGCACCCTACTCACTGAGCTACAAGCACCACCCAGTCTTTTTTTTTTTTTTTTTTTTTTGAGACAGAGCCTCAAGCTGTCACCCTGGATAGGGTGCTGTGGCATCCCAGCTCACAGCAACCTCTGATTCCTGGGCTCAAGTGAGTCTTCTGCCTCCGCCTCCCAAGTAGCTGGGACTACAGGCGCCCGCCACAACGCCCGGCCATTTTTTGATTGCAGCCGTCATTGTTGTTTGGCGGGCCTGGGCTGGATTCGAACCTGCTAGCTCAGGTGTACGTGGCTGGCGCCTTAGCCTGTTGAGCCACAGGCACTGAGCCGCACCACCCAGTCTTGAACTCTTGAGCTCAGACAATCCATCCACCTTGGCCTACCAGAGTGCTGGGGTTACAGGGTGAGCTACCATGCCTGGCCTTGCCCACCTGTTTTGATAGCTCACATTTCCTATGCATCTATCCCATGTTCAGTTCTTTGTCCAACTTGTCCTTACTGTTGCCCACTATGCACTGTGTCCCACTATGCACTGTGCTCACTATGCTCTGTGCAGACAGCCCTGTGTACCTACCATGCCTCATCCTTTATCTTTCTTTAGGTTTGGAAAGTTCTCTGCTGTTATTTCTTTGAATAAACTTTCTACCCCAATCTCTCTCTCTGCCTCCTCTTTAAAGCCAATAACTCTTAGATTTGTTCTTTTGAGGCTATTTTCTAGATCTTGTAGGTGGGCTTCATGCTTATTCTTTTTTTCTCTTCTAACCTTGTATTTTCAAATAGCCTGTCTTCAAGTTAACTAATTCTTTCTTTGGCTTGGTCAATTCTGCTGTTGAGAAATTCTGATGCATTTCTCAGTTTGACAATTAAATTCTTAAGCCCTAGAATTTGTTTTCTTTAAGTATTTCAATCTTTTTGTCAAATTTCTCAGAAGTCTTCTGAATTCCTTCTCTGTGTTATCTTGAAGTTCATTGAACTTCTTCAGAACAGCTGTTTTGAATCCTTTGTTTGAAAGGCCCCCTACCTCTATCTCTCTGGGATTGGTCACTGGTAACTTAAATTTAGTTCATTTGGTGAGGTCATGTCTTCCTGGACCTTCTTTTTTTTTTTTTCTACAGACAGAGTTTCACTTTATCACCCATGGTAGAGTGCCGTGGCATCATACAGCTCACAGCAACCTCCAGCTCCTGGGCTTAGGTGATTCCCTTGCTTCAGCCTCCCAAGTAGCTGGGACTACAGGTGCCCGCCACAATGCCCAGCTATTTTTTTGTTGCAGTTTGGCCGGGGCTGGGTTTGAACTAGCCACCCTCAGTATATGGGGCTGGCACCCTGCCCACTGAGCCACAGGCGCCGCCCTTCCTGTACGTTCTTGATGCTTGTATATGTTTGTTGATGTGTAGGCATTGAATAATTAGTTATTTATTTCAACCTTTACAGTCTGGGCTTGTTTGATAAGCTTTCCATATACTCAAAGAGAATTTTTTATTTTTTGAGACGGAATCTCACTTTGTTGCCCTTGGTAGAGTGCCATGGCGTCAACAGCTCACAGCAACCTCCAACTCTTGGGCTTGAGCGATTCTCCTGCCTCAGCCTCCTGAATAGCTGGGACTATAGGCACACGCCACAATGCCCGGCTATGTTTTGTTGCAGTTGTCACTGCTATTTTAGCTGGCCGGGGCCAGGTTCAAACCTGCCACACTTGGTATATGGGACTGGCGCCCCTACTCAAAGGGAATTGAGTGTTGTAGTCTAAGTTTTTGGTCACTGACTCTGTATCAGCACTGGGGGGTGCCCCAAACTCAGTAATGTAAAACTCTTGCACACTTCTGGTGATACCACCTTGGTTAGCTCGGTACCAAATCTTAGATGAGTTCTCTGGATTACCAGGCAAAGTGTTTGAGTCTCTTCCCTCATTCTCTGTGCTAGGTTGCTGGAGTTGGGGAAGGAATGATCAGGGCACTCCCTTGTGGCCACCAGCACCAGGTCATACCTGAAGACAGCCCATTCTCACCCAAAGCCCCGGAGGTTGCTTGGCTACCTCTGATGTTTATTCAAAACCCAAAAGCTCTTTAGTTAGCAGATGGTGAACTTTGCCAGGACTGGTCCTTTGCTTCTGGCTCAGGATGGGTCCAGAAATGCTTCCCAGGAGCTGGACTCAGGGGCCTCAGGTGTTTGCTGGTACTGTTACTGTGACTGAGCTGGTATCCAAGGTGCAGAACAAAGTTCCCTGAGATCTTCCCTTTCCTGTCCACAATTTTTCCTGAGCCATGCTGCCTGTGGTTGGGGCAGGAATGATATAGGCACTAGTTTGGCTATAGCTGCTGGTGTCTCACTGGGTCATGTGCATCCTAAGTCCGCTGGATCTGAGCCCACATAGCCACAGAAATTGCCCAAGGACTGGATTCCCTGTGGCCCGACAGCCTTATGAATTTAATTCAGGCCCCAGATTGCTCTTTAGTCTAATGGTTGGTGGGGCTAGCATTAACTTGGGTTGGTTTCAGGATGTCAGCTAGAGGATTTCCATCTGGCTGGGCTGGTCAAAATGCTCCCTCTAGGGCAGTGGTTCTCAACCTTTCTAATGCCATGAGCCTTTAATACAGTCCAAAGGGGTCACAACCTACAGGTTGAGAACCGCTGCTCTAGGGAATGCCCCATCCTTTAATTACCACGTGGCTGGCACTGTGACCACCATGGCCTAGCCCTATGCCCAGTGCTCTGCCCTCCCCTCATGGGCAAAGTGAAGCTGATACAATGTGAAAAGAACTAGAACATTCTGACTTGAGGATTCTGAGCAGAAGTACACCCCCCACCCCTGCTACTCCCATCCCTACCCCTATGGGATACTGGTCCTGGGCTTCGGGGACATGTGGCTCTGGGGAGGGGGTTCTGTGAGGCACAGGCAGAGGAGAACCATATGGAGCAGCAGAGACTGCCAAGGAGCTGCTGTCCCTGGAGCAGGAGCTAGGGAACATAAGGGAGAGGAGTTTGGGTCTGAGCCTAGGCCCCTCACCAAGTTCTGCCTCTTGAGACTGAATGGTGAAGGAGCATTCCTCCCAACCCCCACCAAAGGGCCTGAGTAGGGTTTCCACAGAGTATCCCCTGCCTACCTTTCTCCCCTGGCTTTAGATGGCCAACTCTGGGCAGTACCCTTGCTCTTGGGGGTAGCCTGGCTGGGAAAGGTAGAGAGGGCTGGCCTGAGCTGGTTGACTTCACTAGTGTCCCTGGGTCTTTCTGCCTCTAAAGGTTCCCTGATCAGGCCCCCATTCTTCAGGAGGGGTGGGGCCCCTGGATTCCCACACTCTTTTACCCTCCAGGTCACTGGGGGCTGTGATGTGTAGGGTCACCATGGCAATGAAGTGGGGGCAGGGCACCTAGAGCATGGAGCAGGACTATGGAAGCCACCAAGAAAGTGGGGGGCCCTGATACATCAGGCCCCCAGGGCCACCTCTTAGATAGCAGACAGCAGCTAGGGGGTGGCCTTAAAGGGTCCCAGGAACCATGGATAAGCTCAGAATCCCTATATGCCAAGCCAGGATTGTCATTGTCTACCAAGACCATCACTGCTGGGGCCCATGACCCAGCCTCCCAGGCCCATGTCCCTGAGCCCATTCACCAGCTACTCCAGGACACTACTGAGGTTAGCTCCCGTGGCTGCTGTGAGCAGGCCTCCCAGGGTGTCCCAGGACTCTTCTCCAACAGCCTGTTTCAGAACCCCATCGTGGGAGCGCAACAGCATCTCATCACGGATGATGTGACCCTGACTTTACCAGAGTGCATGCGCAGTGACAATACCAGTGACATAGCCCAGTATGGACCCTGCCGCCCCCGGCTTCAGGTGCAGATTGAGGGGGAGGGCAAGGCTGCAGCTAAGGTTCTAGTAGGCTGGGGCAAAGGCCCTTGCAGCCCCGACCAGATGGCTTCCTTAGGAACCAGGAAGAGTCGGTGGCTACCCCACTTCCTCTCAGGAGAGGATAGTGCAACTGAAGTCCAAGGTCCTCTTCTGACTGCAGCTCAGGATCTAGCTCAAGATCAGGGCCAAGGCAAGTGCCTGTGTCCAACTCAGGCTCCTGCCCTAAATACAACTTCTTTTCAGTCACTGGCTCCTCCAACTCCAGCTCTAGCTAATACTTCAGCTCTGGATGAGACCTCAAAGCCCACTGCAGTTGAAACTTACACCTGCACCCTTGATCACGTGACTGATACCACTGCTGTAACAAAGGGCCTGTCTCAAGACCTCCCCCTCAGGAGGTGTGACAACCAATGGTCAATCCTCTTAGAGTCTTCTGGAATGGTCACATCCTGCCAGGACAAAGTGAATTTCCACTGTAAAGAGGAGTCTCCCATCCCAGCACCTAATCCAGAAGAGTTCCCAGACAGTACCCAGGAACATGAGGTTGCCAGAAGGCAGGTGCTACCAAAGCAGGCTGAGAACACAGCAGAGAAGCCCCTGGTCTATACCTCCAGGCCAGGGAACCTAACATCAGGCTCCGAGGCCCCAGATGCCCCCAAGTCCCAGACAAATAGCCAAGAGATCTGCAGCTCTCAGGGAGAGAAGCAGACCCCTAATGTCTGTGACAATACCTGCTCTAATATGCCACCACCTGCCTACCACGTAACCTACCACAAGCAGTTCCCATTTCAGTCTCCCAGGGAAGCCATGCAGATCCCCTCCTCCACTGCCCCTACCTGCCAGCTTCGAGAAACTCTAGAAGACCATGTGTTGGTATTTGATATGGCCACAGGCAATACCAGGATGGGGTTGCTGTGCCATGACCCAATGGGCTCACGGGCAGTGCTGGTGGGCCTCATGCCCAGCCACCACTCCATTTATGTCCCTGAAAATACGCTGTCTGCCCAGCTATTGACCAAGCCCATCCTATCTCCTGACAGCAATAACTCCAACTTCTGGTCCACACCCATGCTGTCCAGCCCGGTGCCCTCCAGCCTCTCATCTGGCAGCTATCGAGAAGTGGCCTTGGTTCCCAAGGAGGCCAGGCTCCACCTGGAGTCACAAGACTCACCTGGTACTGAGACACCCTTAAAGGTTGGGATGTTCACTGGGACTATTCCACTGGGGATGCCCCTCCAACTTGATGAGAGGATACCAAGGCATGTTCCTGGTCCTGGGTGGTCTAAATCTGATGCTGAAAAAAATGAACCTAGTCACACCATTTGGATGCTGGACTCCTCCAAGATGCCAGAAGCCTCCATGATCCAGACAAAGAAACTGCAGTGGATGAACTCAGAGCCTGCTACACCAGCCAGCAACCAAGAGGTACCTAAATCTCTGTTCCAGGAGGGCCAAGGCAGCCACAACCAGAAAGAGGTCATTACTGCCCACTCTCATAACCCCCAGGCCAAAGATGCTGAGCAGCCTTCCTTCACTGGGCAGATCCTCTTTGCTGGACAGCACCCCCTAGCTGAGCAGCGCCCCCTTACAAGTCTACCTCCTCTCACTAGGCAGACTCCCCTTGCCAGGCAGCTTTCTCTCACCAAACAGATACCCCTCACTGGGAAGTCCTCTTTTACTAGAGAACCCCCCATCACCAAAGAACCCACTCTTTTAAGAGGGCCCCCTACCACTACAGGGGAGCCTGGCCAGGCCTTCATCCAGGAAGGTGAGCCCTTGGGCCTGCCTACCCATGTGCGGGTACTTCGGGTGCCCCTAACCCCTGAGGAGACCTGTGTCTATATGAATAGAGACAAGGTTGGCACCAGTAGTGCTGAAAACTCCAGCATGAATCAGCTGACATCCTGGCAACATGGCAGCTTCACCAAGGCCCAGGAGGAGCAGCTTTCCCTGGTCACGTTTACCACACCTAGCACTGGATGCAAAGTCTTCCCCATGGCTATGGTGGGCTCTGAGTCCCAGAATGCCCGGTTCAAGTTGACAGCTGAGGACATTACACACTCATCAGTGGTTGCACACCTGGGCTTGCTCCGTGGGGCCTGCTATGAACTAGTGTCTGCCACAGATGCCCTGCCAGTGGGGTCACCAGTGCTCTGCCGCCACTCACTGCGCACCTACCAGGACATGGCAGCTGTGGTGATTGATACAGGCACAGGATTCACTAAATGTGGACTGGCTGGAGAGGACCATGTCCTTAGTGTTTTACCCTCACAAGTCCAGCTGCTGCAGCACCCAGCCCAGGGCCAGCCTCGGTATGCAGTGCCTGAAAACCGAGAGGGATCCTGCTCGGTGCTGAACCGAGGTGTTGTCTCTGACTGGGATGCGCTAGAGGTGCTATGGCAGCATCTGTTCTACTGCAGGCTGGGTGTGCAGCCTGAAGAGCTGGCTGTGCTTGTGGCCGACTCACCCATATCACCACGCACCAACCGAGAAAAGGTGGCCGAAATACTCTTTGAGCGTTTTCATGTGCCAGCCATGCAGACAGTGCATCAGGCCCTGTTGGCACTTTATGCTTATGGGCGTACCACTGGGCTGGTGCTGGGCAGTGGCCATGGCACCTCCTATGTGGCACCCATCCTCACTGGGGATTTAGCCCCACTTGACACGTATAGACTGGATGTGGCTGGTGCTGACCTCACTGAATATCTGGCTCAGCTACTGCAGGTAAGTGGCCAATCACTGCCCAAGCCAGGGATGGTCAACCAGATTAAAGAGGCCTGCTGCTATGTGGCCTTCGATATGGAAACTGAGATGGCCCGTACCCAGGCCCAGGCCCGGGTGGACTATGTGCTCCCAGATAAGCAGGTTATCACACTCGGCTCTGAGCGCTTCTGCTGTCCTGAGGCCCTCTTCCAGCCAAACCTGTTGGGCCTCAACCAGCCAGGCCTCCCTCAGCTGGCTCTCCTAAGCATCAGCCGGTTGGAGGCCAAGCAGCAGGAGCAGCTGCTGGCCAATGTAGTGCTGGATGGTGGCAGCACCCTGGTGAGTGGCTTCCCTGAGCGCCTGAGACAGGAGCTGGGCCCTGGTGCCACAGTGCTGGGTTCTCCCCACCGTGCAGTTGCTGCCTGGCTTGGGGGCTCCATCATGGCATCTCGGGACTCCTTCCAGAGCCTTTGGCTCAGTCGCCGTGAGTACGACGAAGAGGGACCCTGGGCTATCTACAAGTACCAGCTATGAGCACATAAAAGTTCTGGTTCTGCTTGCTTTAAGCACTGTGGCATGTTTCAGGCATGAGGTGGTGTGGGAAAAGCGTGAGTCCAGGCATGAGGTTAGGGATGGGGCCCTGGCTATGCACTGTGGAACTCCATTGGCCCCTCAACCTGCCCTTTCTGGAGAGCCCATGGAGTCCCTTTGCTGACATTGGCTCTGATCTGGCCTGACTTTTACTGCACCCCAAGGGCAACACAGAGAGTGGCTGCTATGGGTTTTGCCCTGTTGCCCTGACGACAAGAGCAATTACCCTTGATTGCCAGCTAGTTGCCATGGCAATTTCAAACATAATGTAATAACCCACACAGCATGGAGTGAGTCACAAGGTGGGGGGATGGGGAGGGCAGCCCCTTCCCCTAGCTCCAGTGGGAAAGACTGTTTACCTCCCTCCACCCCCCTGGGCCACATCTTGAACCCTTTTCTTGGGGCTGAAGCTAGGAATGTGGACACAGCTGAGCAGTTCCAAAGATGATTGGGGACTAGGGTATTGACATCAAGGGAGCATCCCAAGTCAGAGTTGGGCTTCATAGGGGAGCTGGCCTGATAATATAGATACCTCCTAGAGTCTGAACCTTGGCTGGATTTCTAGGCTGGGTTTGGAGGGGCTTTTATTTGCCAGGAAAAACATGAAGCATGAGAGTACTAGGCTTTGGTACCCTGGGACAGGGAATGGAGGGAGAGGCCGATAAATCCTGGATCCTGGGTGGGAAGCCCAACCTGGGCTAGGGGATGAGGTTCTGTGAATACTGAGGCTCACATCTTATTCTGCCTCTCTGACTTTCTTGATTTGGCGGGAGCCAGAACTATAAACTGTGTTCCCTTTTCCTCTTCAGCTTTCCAACCTAGGTGGCCCCTGACTGGCTGCAGGGGGGCTGGGGTACAGCTCTTCCTTCAGAGGATCCTTGTAGAGGCTATTGGGCAATGCCACCTGCCTCTGCTCTTGTCCCAAACTCTGCTCTATGCTGAAGGGCCTCCCACTATTCTCTAGCCAGTGAAATGGCTAGAAGCCATGTCCCCTGACCCCTGTCTGGCTTCGAATAGGGGACATAAGAACAAAGCTCAGTGTTGGCCAAATCTATGCCCCGTAACAATGGAGAAATGTGGGGCCAGGCATGGTTATGCCCATAAATCTAGCACTCTGGGAAGTTGAGGTAGGTGGATAGCTTGAGCTTAGGAGTTCAAGACCAGTCTGAGCAAGAGTGAGATCCCATCTCTACTAAAAAAAAAAAAAAGAAAGAAAGAAAGAAAAGAAAAGAAGAAAGAAAATTAGCCCGGTGTGGTGGCAGGCACCTATAGTCCCAGCTACTTGGAACGAGAATAGCTTTAACCTGGCTTGGTGCCTGTAGTTCAGTGGCTAGGGCATCAGCCACATATAATGGAGCTGGGGGGTTTGAACCCAGCCCAGGCCTGCCAAACAAAAATGACAACTACAACCAAAAACTAGCCAAGCACCTGTAGTCCCAGCTACTTGGGAGGCTGAGGCAAGAGAATCACTTAAGCCCAAGAGTTGGAGGTTGCTGTGAGCTGTGACACCATGGCACTCTACTGAGGGCAACAAAGTAAGACTCTGTTTACCCCTCCCCCCAAAAAGAATAGCTTTAACCTTAGGAGCTTGAGGTTTTGAGGTTGCTATGAGGTAGGCTAATGCCATAGCACTCAAGCCTGAGCAATAAGCGAGACTGTGTCTCAAAAAAACAAAAACCAAAAAACAAAACTGAGGATGTCATTCAGCTGGCATTAATACCCCCTGCCTGGAGGGCAGCAGGAGGGTAAAGCCAAAACACTGAAGTTGGCCCTTCCCTGTCTGAGCCTCCATGTCTGGGAGTTAAAGGATAAGCCATTCCTCAGTCCTATCCCTGGGTTCTTATGTTCAAGTTGTTCTCTACAAACGACAATGACCTGACTATTCCCACACACATCTGAGAGCAATGGGCTACCCTGGTGGGGAGCCTGGAAATAGCCAATGATGTAAGGTTATCACAAACTCTGCCTGCCTGAGGCATGGACCAGCCCCTTCCCCTATCATGCTCTCACAGCCTGATTCAGTCTCCACAATCCTGAGATTTGTGTCAGGCACGAAGGAGACTGAATATTCCAGGGACCAGCTATAGCCTCCACACACGTGCCAGCAAGTATGCCTGGGTGCACAAGGAATGTAGACACACGTGCCCCTGGGCACCACTGCATACACTGCTGTTGCCATCTCCCTTGGCATAAGAGAGCATACACACACATACACGTGTGCGCACACACCCTGCCACGTGCTGTCACCCACATGCACAGAGTATGCTTAGAACCAAGAAGAGGTGGAGTACTGCCAGCAGCAGGCAGGACTCTACAGATCCACCCCTTCCCCTGCCTATAAATCTTCATTCCAGTGTCTGCTTGGCTCCCATGCCTGGATAGCCATGACCCTCAGTAAAGACAGAAAACATGTTTGACATGTGTGGAGTTGGCCAACCATGGTTTGGCTACACTATACCACTCAGAGACCCATTGTTTCAAGGATAGTGGGCAGATGGCAGGAAGGATTGAGTGTCAGGCCATTCATTCATTCATTCATTCTGCAGACCTTAGCTGAGCATACTGAGATGAGAAACAAGCTCTGCCCTGCAGATGCCCGGTCTGCCAGGATTTTCCTACTCAGTGGTAGGGTTGGTGCCATGATAGCGACCACTCAGAGATCAGGGAGCCCAGACACAGAATGTCTAGCCTGGAGGAGGTGACCCCTCCAAAAAAAGGCATGAAAGAATATGAAAGACTCCTCAGTATCCCCTCTGGAGGAAGATTTTGAGGGGCATATTTGAAGCAGTCATTTTCCAGCCTAGCATCCTAGCCCCAACTTCTTCACTTGGACAGTCTCTCTTACCAGCCACAGGTAGCCATGTGGGGGAGCCTCAATGTGGCTGAGAGTTTGGGGATACCCCACCCCCAGCGGGGTCAGAAGGCTCACTGGGATGGTGGGACGGGATGGATCCCAGCTCCAGACATTGAGAGGCTCAAGCTTAGCCTCTGGATGGTCAGGCTTGTGAGGGGAGTAAGGTGCCATTGGGTCCATGTGCATCACTGACAAGGGACAGAGAAATGCCTTCAAAGCTTCTTCCTAACAGTTCTGAACTTTCACCCATCAGTCAGGGGCCAGACCTGGTGGGGCACCATGATGCTATAGTTCTCTTGTATCCCCATATCCCAGCCAAGCCCATTTAGAGTGATGCTGCTCATGAAGTGTTTAAGGGTGATTTGACTAAGAAAACAGTCACACCATGTCATAGGTGACATTTATAGTTTGGGAAATTTGGTACCACACAGAAGGGTGCTGACTGGGCCAGCCACCCTAACTGGGACTTATGACCAGTGAAAACTTTGGCCTTGCAGCAGCTGAGGGTGAGGTGGAATAGGAAGCTCTGTCACCAGAATTTGGGGTCTTCGCTGTGTTACCCACTGACTACCTGAACATATATACCTCTGTGTTTACTACTCCTAGCTAGGAGATGCCAGTCTGCAGGTCAGCTTGCCTTAGCAACCACCCACGTGGTTCTATTACGTGGGTCCTGACTTTTGGGTCAGATGTGGGGAGCTGGGCAAATTTCGAGCCCCTGCCAGGAGACTCATATATAAACTCCAGAACTCCTAATTTCCCTCATGTCTCCATTTCTCACCCCTTACATTGGGCATAGGAAGCCCCCTCCGACTCCTGCTGCGGAGTCAGGGGTCCAAGGGTCTCAGGCAGCGGTTGAGAGTCTGGTAGGGGCCAAGCAGGCCGATGCTCACCAGCTCCACAGCAACCTCGCGGGCTCTTGCTCTGCAAGTGGGATTTTGGCTTCGGGCTGCGCTAGGGCCGAGGCGGGCCCGCCTGGGAAGCCCCGCCTCCAGCCCGCCCCCGGCCCGGGTTGCGAATCCGTCGCCAGCTAGCGGCTGGCGATGCTGGAGGTTCGCTAGCCGAAGCGGCTGCATCTGGCGCCGCGTCTGCCCCGCGTGCCTGGAGCTCTTTCTGCCCGCGGTCCCAGGAGCCCTCGGCGCCCCGCTGAGCCCGCGATCACTTCCTCCCTGTGACCAACAGGCGCTGCAGGTGCGGGGCGAGCCGGGCTTGCGGTGTGGGGGGGGGTCCTTGGGGGATTGTTTCCCTGGTTCGAGATTCGGGGTGCATAATGTGCGGGGGCGCCGCGAGGGCTTGAGGTCCCGGAGGGGCAGAGCGCGCGGACTCTGCAGATCCTGGGGAATGCGTGCGAGGTTTGGCTAAAGTTCCCCATTACCTCGAAAGGCTTGGGGGTCCCGGGGAGAAGCCTCCGCGGCTCGGAATTTTGAAAATATTAACCCTGGAAGATTTGTGGTCCTCTATGAGGGCAGAGGCCGAAGGCAGAGAAGTCCCTCCCTGTTCCCAGAACTGCCATCAGCCCCTCCCGACTGCCGCCCCCTGACCCCCTCCCTCCCGTTTAGCAGTCACTAATTTCCATGACAACGGAGAGTTCTTTATGGGCGACAACCTGGAGGGGGCTGGGCGGGGCTGTTGCGAGGTGGGGGGAGGAGGCTCCTAGCCCTAGGGAACTAGCAGCCCCCCAGCCGAAATGCAGCTTCCTAGCCTTCACGTGGGGGCCAACAGGGGGTCCCAGTGCACGGACCCACGTGCACGGTGGGGGTGGGGGCACACATGTTTCTGCTGGTAGGTGCCGGGCTTGGTGCTCACACGTGTGCCTCCCGCATGTGTATTGCTGTGCCAGCGGGGGCGAGCCAACAGCACTGAGGAAGGGGGTCAGGATGGCACCACAGTGGGGAGCAGGGCTCGTGGCTGGGGGTGGAGGTATGGTGACAGTGTGAGTTTCTGCCTTCCCTAGCTTGTATTGTCTGACAGAGACCTTGGGCTCTTGTAACCCAGCCCCCCAACAGCTCTGCCAAACTGCTTTGGTTTGCACCCTTCAGGCGGAGACTGCTCCACTTGGTTCCTCTTAGGGATCAAGGCCCTCTGTCCCTCACCAAAAGCTCAGAGTCTGCAATAGTCCAGCCCCTGTACTGTTCCTCCCTGCTCCCCAGGCCCAGGCTTTACCCTCCAGAATTACATGCAGAGACCTGGTACCCTCCCCCCACCCTCAGAGTTGATCCCTGCCAGCTCAAGTGACTTCTGGGCTTCAGTTTCCTCAACTGGGAAATTGGTGTCTCCACTCCCCTCAGAATCAGACTAGTCTCCAGGGATCTTCCTATCTTTTAAATTTGATGTGGACCCCCTGGGGCCTTAGACAGGCTGTATGTATATCTTCTTGTGGTCCTCCTCTCCAGCCCCCATACCCTGACCACTACCCACAGGCAGGCAAGCAGTCCTCCTCGCTGGGAGAAGGCCACTGAGTTCATGGTCTCTATTTAGGGAAACTGAGGCATGGGGAGGGGAGGTGCTATGGAGTTGTTATCCTGTTTCTGGGTTGCTTGTGATGCTGTTTCTGTTCCTCCTGACACTATCTGCTGTGGGGGTGGTGGTGGTGTTGGTAATAGGGTATTAAACTATGCCACAGGGAGGACCCTAGGAATCCAAGGCCTAGAGAGGACAGCAGACAGGGGTGAGGGAGCTTGGCTGGGGCTCTAGGTACAGCTGGATCATCTGAGAGGAGGGACTAGAAAGGGAAGCAGTCAGGTCTGTGAACCTCATTTCCATCCCCCCCATGTTTCTGCCTTCCAACAGAAGCCTTACCTAAGGATCTGTTGGATCTGCCTTACCAAAGCTGCCATGATGACAGGGTGAGGGGCTGGGATATTGTTTTGTCTGGGGGGCTATAATAGCTGGCTTCTTTCCCACCAAGAAGCTGGCCTCCTTTTGGCTATGCCTCCCACGCCAAGTTCAGTGGATGTCTGGAGGATACAGGAGCGTGCAGTCTGAAGGATCCAGGTACCATGGCCCAGGGCACATGGACATGGAGGCCCTAGGGCTCTGCTGAGCATCTGTCCCTTCAGAACCCCTGCCCACCTCCCTTTGTCTCCCCTCTGTGCCTGTGTCCCATTTACTTTGTTACTTCCTGTTCCTTGTCCATCACAGGTTCTGTATTTTTCTCCCTGTGTCTTTGCCGCTTTCTCTTTTTTCCTTCTTTTTATTGAGACTTACTCATGGCTAAAGCGCCATGGCATTATCATAGCTCACTGCAGCCTCAAATTCCAGGGCTGAAACAATCCTCCCACCTTGGTCTTTCAAAGCGCTAGGATTACAGTTATGAGCCACCACCTGGCCTTCTCTCGTTTTTGTTTTCCAAAGTCTCACTTCCTCTTCCTCCCTTTCCTTGATGGGGACCAGGAGCCTTGGGAAAGGAGCCAGTTTAAAGTCTCAGGGAAGGCTCGGCGCCTGTGGCTCAATGGGCTAAGGCGCCAGCCATGTACACCTGAGCTGGCGGGTTCGAATCCAGCCTGGGTCCGCCAAACAACAATGACGGCTGCAACCAAAAAATGGCCGGGCATTGTGGCAGGGGCCTGTAGTCCCAGCTACTTGGGAGGCAGAGGCAGGAGACTCGCTTGAGCACAGGAATTGGAGGTTGCTGTGAGCTGTGATGCCACGGCACTCTCTCCAGGGTGACAGCTTGAGGCTGTGTCTCAAAAAAAAAAAGTCTCAGGGAAAAAGGGGGCTGAGCAACTACTGTTACCCTCCCCTTGGTTTAAAACTTTCATCACCATAGCAATCCTTTACTCTAGTGCCTTTCTCTGCATTTCCCTTCCTCCACCTACAGAGAAGCAGGGCCTCCAGTGGATTCTCCTTTAGGAGTTCAAATATCGGGAGTTTAGGTGCCTTGGAGGGGCCAGTTGACTCTTGGCTCTGCCTCTAGATTGAGTGCTGAACTTTCTGCATATAGCAAAGGACTGATGCCATCCCCCAAGGCTGGAGAGACCATTCTTCCCCATTGTCTTTCATTAGATGTAAAGTCAGTCACAGGAACTACTGACCAGCTGGAGCCTGAGGCCCAGCCAGGGTAGCCCCCTAACCAATTCCCTAAAGCAGTTAGATGATGGCGAAGCTATCTCCTGAATGAGGTCTCCACCTCCCCTGGTACTGTGAGAGAGGCTGGTATTCATAGCTGCTACTAAATCAGGTGATGTTGCCTACCATCATTGGGAGGAAGCTGGAGCCCTCTTAGACCGCTTGCTACCTTCCTAGATATACTATAAGCCCTAGAGCATCACATGACAGGGGACTAGGGCAGCAGGAAACTCTTGTTTGTATTTGTGAAAGGAAGGTCCTAAATCAGACTGACCCTGGTGGAGGAGGGAACAGGACCCCAATGTGGGGTCTCAGTACCCCTTGGCTTCTTCCCCTCTTGGGCTTTCCCTGAATCAGTTTGCATAGAGATAAAGAGCCCCTAGGGTACCTTTTATTGAACAGACAGAGGCTCCCTCAGGGTTGCCTGAGGCTCAATTCCTTGAGCCCGGTGGTCTGGCCCTAGGAGCAGGACATAACTGGAGTGTGCTTGGTCCTTAGGTTTCCTGAGAACCATCTGGAGGGCAGTGGCAGCAGGAGGCTCTGCACTTCCCCCAAGATTCCTTTCGGCAACATCCAGTGCATACTATTTAGTTCCTCTGCAGAGAGTAGAGGGAGTCATGTTTAGATGTTTTCTGTGGTGCTCTTGTGCCCTCCCATGGGCCCATATGAATCTGAGGTAGAGCCCAGGTCCTATTTCTGGGAGGAGAACTCTCTACTGGTGGGTGTTGGGTTTGGGCCATGGGGATGAGAAATACAGACCCTGTTCAGCTTGGCCTCCCACCACCTGAAAGCTGTCCCTTGGCTACTTCTTCCAGCTTTGGGGCCAGGGTCTCCTTTGTTGCAGGCAGGTGCCAGGGGTTTGGTCCATATCCTCACAGCCTCTCAGGGAACAGCAAGGTAGCAGATGGTGGAGTGGGTGGGGGTGGAAGTGGAGGGGACCAAGGCACTAATTTGAAGCAGTCCTCCCTTTACTTTTGGGCCATGTCTGGAGGCCCAAGTGAGTAGAGTTATACTGTCAGGAGTAGTAGTATTCACTAGCTGAGACCTGGGCAGCCATAGTAGGGGGCAAAGGAGACAGATCTGTTCCTGTCCCAGGCTTGAGGCCTGTAGGAATGGCTCCAACTGATGTTACTGTGAGTGGAGGCTCAGCTTTCTGTGGTGAAGTCAGACTCTAAGACCAGCCCTGGGCGCCTGTGGGCATTAATGCACATACAAAGCTGAAAGCCGGGGTCAGGAGCAGGCCAGACATACATGAAATCTACCCACAGCATGCTGGCAGAGCCAGGAGATGGGATAGGGTTGGCGGTGGAGGTTGTAGAAGGTATCTCATAAAGGGGACATCTTGAGTCTAGTCTTGGAGCATCAGAACTGCACAACCTTATAATGTCAGAAATCACAATGAAAGAAGAGATTCAGCTATAGTCTCAGCACTTTGCTCTTATGGAGGCTGCTCCACAGGGAAGCAAAGATAGGTAGTGCTCTCGCCAGTGCCCACACTTCCTGCCATTGAGTGGACACAGTTGAGCTGGCAAATCACCTGTTGTTGGACATTTAAATAGTTGCTGAATTTTTTTACTGTTATAAATAACTCTGTTGTAACAAATAAGATTCTGACAGGAGGCTTTGGGGGAAGGGCATTCCTGCCAGAGAGAATGGTGTAAGCCTGTGGTTCTCAACCTTCCTAATGCTGCCACCTTTTAATACAGCTCCTGTGGGTCACGACCCAAAGGTTGAGAACTGCTGGTATAAGCAAAGCAGCAGAGCTGGGACACAAATCCCTCCCAGCCCTCTTGGGGAACCAGCTGGGTGAGGTAGTACCCTCCTGTTGAGTACATGGCCCTCAGCCTCTGACCTGAGAGGGGAATTGCTGCCTACTGAAGTGGATGAGAGGGCTGATGCAGGCCCCCTCCTCCAGATGTTAAGGTGTGGAGATGTGTGGTCGGCAGTGAGTGACTGTGCCTCTGCTCTGAGCTGTGAGAATGGGATTCCTGCCACATGCTTCTCCCTAGTGGTTGCAGGAGCAGGGCTATGGCCGTGGTGGCAAAGACATGCAGTCAGCGATGATCTTCAAAGCCTCTCTTGTATGCCTCTGTGATGCCTCACAGGATGATTTAAGCCCTGACTTTAATGTTGATGAAATGCATTTTATTACCTGAACCCAAGCAACTCAAATGAAAGAAAGATGGCATTTGTTTCCTAATGTTGAGGGCAAATTTGAGAGAGAATATCCAAGCTTCTGAATTCTTGGGAAGTGGGTGGCTGACCTTTGCCTGAGAGGAAGCAAGTAGCAGCCAGGGCTGGCCAGGAGGTTTGTCTGGATCCTGGTCTTTGCCTCAGGCTGGCAGAGTCCTTCTGCCAAGCTGCCTCCTCTAGATGGCTTTCTCCCTTCTACTGTGAGACTGTGAGTGCCTTCAGGTAGGGGACCATCTAAGTACACAGGGCCCTAGTTCAGCAAGTGCTAATGGTGTGGAGGAAGAACATATAGCAGAGGCAGAGCAATTTCAGTGCAGCCTCAGTGCAGTTTGCTGTAGCCCCAGTGTCACACTGACTAGGAATTATGGAAGTAGGCTCTAGGGTCAGGTCTGTTAAGGTCTAAAGACCACCAGTTCCCCCACCTCTGAGCAAGAACTCTGAGTGCCTTTTTCTTTTTTTTTTTGAGACAGAGCCTCAAGCTGTCACCCTGGGTAGAGTGCTGTGGCATCACAGCTCACAACAACCTCCAATTCCTGGGCTCAAGTGGGTCTCCTGCCTCTGCCTCCCAAGTAGCTGGGACTACAGGCGCCCGCCACAATGCCCAGCCATTTTTAGGTTGTAGCCACCATTGTTTTTTGGCGGGTCCGGGTTGGATTTGAACCCGTCAGCTCAGGTGTACTTGGCTGGCGCCTTAGCCCGTTGAGCCACAGGTGCCGAGCCTCTGAGTGCCTTTTTCTTTGGGTGCTGGAGCCAGCCCACCCAGCACTGCAGATGAGGTTTGGGCTGTAATTGGCAGGGTTGCACATCTGTGAAGCATCATAGAGAGCAAAGAGTGCATAGAGTGCATAAAGTGCTATAGCTGGTCGGGGGGCCTCTCAGCCCAGGTCTTCCGTGTGCCCCAGCACTAGGCAGGCTTGTTTTATTCTTCCTGACCTGCATGCTTCCTGGCAAATGCTTCCTTTTCAAGGCCCAGTCCTAATCATGCCTCTTCTCTGAAACTTTTCTTCACCTGTCCATTTAGATGGTGATTCTCCGATTCTCCCCCTGAGGAATACTTTTTTTTTTTTTTGTGGAGACAGAGTCTCACTTTATCGCCCTTGGTAGAGTGCCATGGCATCACACAGCTCACAGCAACCTCCAACTCATGGGCTTAGGCGATTCTCTTGTCTCAGCCTCCTGAGTAGCTGGGACTACAGGTGCCCGCCACAATGCCCGGCTATTTTTCTGTTTTTTTGCAGTTTGGCTGAGGCCAGGTTTGAACCCGCCACCTTCGGTATATGGGGCTGGCGCCCTACTCGATGAGCCACAGGTGCTGCCCCCTGAGGAATACTCTTATGCAATATTATTTACTAAATCCATCAAAGTAATCATAGTAAAAATTCTAACAGAAAATTAATAAAGGATAAAAATCTGTCCCTATGACACAGAATTCTTTGCCCCAAAGAATTTTTTCCTTTGGTGTCCTTCCAGAAAGGTGTTTATGAGTGTACACCAGTATATAAACTTTAAAAAATTTACCCAAGTCAGGCGTGCTTATAATCCCAGCACTTTGGGAGGCCAAGGCAGAAGGTCACTTGAGGCCAAATGTTTGAGACCAGCCTGGGCAACTAGGGAGACCCCATCTTTAAAAAAATCTTTTTTTTTTTTTTTTTTTTGAGACAGAGTCTCGAGCTGTCACCCTGGGTAGAGTGCTGTCCCAGCTCATAGCAACCTTCAACTCTTGGGCTTAAGCGATTCTCTTGCCTCAGCCTCCCAAGTAGTTGGGACTACAGGCACCCACCGCAATGCCTGGTTATTTTTTGGTTGCAGTTGTCATTGTTGCTTAGCAGACCCAGGCCGGGGGTTTGAACCTGCCACCCTAGGTGTATGTGGCTGGAGCCCTTGCTGACTGAACTACGGGAGTGGCCTCTAAAAAAAATCTTTTAAACAATGAGCACAGTGGCTTCTGCCATAGTCCCAGCTACTTGAGATAACTGAGGTGGAGGATCATTTGAGCCTCCGAGCTTGAGGGTTCAGTGAGCTATGATTGTGCCACAGCTCTCTAGCCTGGGTGACAAAATGAGACTGTGTCTCTAAAAAACAAACAAACAAAAAAACCCACCTAAATAGCAGCCCTCTCTCTCCACCATTCTGTCTCTTACTTTTTAATTTAAGAACTATCCTACAGCAGCATACTTCATTTTTTTTAATAGCTACCAAGTATTCTTTTTTTTTTTTTGAGACAGAGCCTCAAGCTGTCACCCTAGATAGAGTGTTGTGGCATCACAGCTCACAGCAACCTCCAATTCCTGGGCTCAAGCGAGTCTCCTGTCTCTGCCTCCCAAGTAGCTGGGACTACAGGTGCCCGCCACAACGCCCGGCCATTTTTTGGATGCAGCCATCATTGTTGTTTGGCAGGCCCGGGCTGGATTCGAACCCGCCAGCTCAGGTGTACGTGGCTGGTACCTTAGCCCGTTGAACCACAGGTGCCAAGCTGCGACCAAGTATTCTTTAGGTATTCTTTAGTATGAATAGCCCTAATTTTTTAACCTTTTTTTTTTTTTTTTTTTTTGAGACAGAGCCTCAAGCTGTCACCCTGGATAGAGTGCTGTGGAATCACAGCTCACAGCAACCTCCAATTCCTGGGCTCAAGCAATTCTCTTGCCTCTGCCTCCCAAGTAGCTGGGACCACAGGCGCCCGCCACAACGCCTGGCCATTTTTTGGTTGCAGCCATCATTGTTGTTTGGCGGGCCCGGGCTGGATTTGAACCCGCCAGCTCAGGTGTATGTGGCTGGCGCCTTAGCCCGTTGAGCCACAGGCGCCAAGCCAATTTTTTAACATTTTGTATTGTGAAGTATAACAAAAATCTAAGCATGTGTCCAAAATTTGCATATTTTTACGAATTATTATAAAGCAAACACCTGTTCAGAAATAGGTCCTCTTGGCTGGGCAGTGTCTCATGCCTGTAATCCTAGCACTCTGGGAGGCTGAGGCAGGAGGATTGCTCAAGGTGTGGAGGTTGAGAGTGGCATGAGTTAAAAGTGAGACCCTGGGCTCGGCACCCATAGCTCAGTGGTTAGGGAGCTGGCCGCATACACCAAGGCTGGTGGGTTTGAACCTGGCCCGGGCCTGCCAAACAACAATGACAACTGCAACAAAAAAATAGCTGGGCATTGTGGTGGGTGCCTGTAGTCCCAGCTACTTAGGAGGTTGAGGCAAGAGACACTTAAGCCCAAGAGTTTGAGGTTGCTGTACTGTGACACCACAGCACTTGACTGAGGGCGACATAGTGACAGTCTATCTCAAAAAAAAGAAAAGGAAAAAAAGAGAGACCCTGTCTCAACCCAAAATAGAAAAAATTAGCTGAGTGTGGTGTTGGGCACTTAGGGTCCAAGCTGGTTGGAAGGCTGAGGCCGGAGGATTGCTTAAGCCTAGGTGTTTGGAGGTTGTAGTAAGCTATGATGATGCCGCTGTACTCTAGCCTGGGCAATGGAATAAGACACTGTGTCAAAAAACAAAGAAAAAAAGAAATAGATCCTCTAGAATCTCCCCATGGGTCCTTCTGACTGAATCACAACTCCTTTTCTCTTAGAAGGAACCATTATTATCTGACTCCTGGTATTTATTTCCTAGTTTATCTTGATAGTTCCGCTACTGTATTTGTAACCCTAAACAGTATAGGTCATTCTGCCTCTTTGAGCTCTACATTGATTACCATATGTGTTATTTTGTGTTTTTTTGCTTGACACTATGTTTGTAATATTCACAATGTGGTTGGGTATAGTCGTAGCTCTTTCATTTCCATTGCTATATAATACTCCATTGTGTGATTCTATCACAATACATCCTGCTAGTGCAAAATTTTTAGGCTGTTTCCAGTTTTTTGTAATTATGAATATGGCCACCATGAGCATTCTCATATGAGTGTCCCATTGCACAAATGTATGCATTTCTGTAGGACATATATTTAGGAGTGCAATTGCTGGTTCATAGCATATGTTTTGTTTGATTTTCGTGGCTTTGCCAAACTTACATCCAAAGGGAAGAGTTGCTGTCCACCAGCAATGGTCATGTTCCTCACATCTTTGCAAACACTCGGTAGCTGCAGACCTTCAGAGATAAATATCTGGTGGGTGAGTAGGGCCAGAAGTTCATCTTTGAAATAGCTGAAATTTAAAGAAGTTGTTTGAGGCTGGATGCTGTGGCTCACGCCTGTAATCCTAGCACTCTGGGAGTCCAAGTCAGATGGATCGCCTGAGCTCGGGAGTTGGAGACCAGCCTGAGCAAGAGGGAGACCCCATCTCTAAAAATAGCTGGGTATTGTGGTGGGTGCCTATAATCCCAGCTACTTGGGAGACTGAGGCAAGAGGATCACTTGAGCCCAAGAGTTTGAGGTTGCTGTGACCTATGATGTCACAGCACTCTACCCAGGGAGAAAGGGTGAGACTTTGCCTCAAAAAAAAAAAAAAAAAAGTTGTTTGATAAATTTTGTTTTGAGTGTAAATAATGCAGAACTATATACCCTGATGTGTCAGTTTAGCACATTTTTCATATGTGGGGGCTATTGTAGGTCAGGTGGCCAAGCTCAGTGGGTTGATGTATGGCCAGAAGACAGGGGTAAGATCTGAGCCTGCTTCCCTCTAGCCCCTCCTGGTGTGGTTTCTACCCCTAACTTGGCCTGAGCCAACTTGGGATGTCTCAAAGGCAGCCCCCGTGTTGTGAGGAGAAGTGGAGAAGAGTACAGCTGAGCCAAACCCTATCCTATTCACAGCTTAGAGTTTGGCAATGCCGTTTGGTTGTGTGACTTTGGGTGACAAGAAGAACTATAACCAGCCATCGGAGGTGACTGACAGATATGATTTGGGACAGGTCATCAAGACGTGAGTGCTGGGCCTGTCAGGCAAGGTTGGGTGGGCTGGTGGTCAAGGGCTGGGGAAGGAAAGGGTAGAATGCAGCCCATGCTGAGGTCATGGCTGAGTGGATGCCTATTGGCTGCAGTGAGGAGTTCTGTGAAATCTACCGGGCCAAGGACAAGACAACAGGCAAGCTGCATACCTGCAAGAAGTTCCAGAAGAGGGATGGCCGCAAGGTGCGGAAGGCAGCCAAGAATGAGATAGGCATACTCAAAATGTGAGTGTGAAGCCTGGGGTCATGGTGGGGTAGGAGGTAGCGTGAAGGGCTCAGAGGGTAGGTAGCCTCAGGCAGTATCAGTCTCCAGCCAGTTGGTCTGCTGTGGCTATATTGATGACCAGAGCCTCTGCTAGGGGTTCACCCAGCTTTAAATATTGGCTCTTGTCCTTATTGCCAGGGTGAAGCATCCCAACATCCTACAACTGGTGGATGTGTTTGTGACCCGCAAGGAGTACTTCATCTTCTTGGAGCTGTGAGTGTGGGCTGAGGTCCAAGGATTCCCCAGTCCCCAGGGCCTTCACCTATCCTGCCCTCTTGAAGCTAAAGAAAGCCCCGTTTCTGGACCCTTGGGTCCCTGGTCCCTTTGCCTTGCCCAGCCAGCTGCCTGGTGCAGGCAGCCTGCCCAAGTGTTCCTGCCCCACCCCCGATTCTGCCCACGCCGGGCTCAGGGGCTGGTGTCCCTCAGGGCCACGGGGAGGGAGGTGTTTGACTGGATCCTGGACCAGGGCTACTACTCGGAGAGAGACACAAGCAACGTGGTACGGCAGGTCCTGGAGGCCGTGGCCTACTTGCACTCACTCAAGATTGTGCATAGGAACCTCAAGGTGAGGCCAGAGCCTGAGCCAAAGGGTCAGTTGGCAGCAGGCTGAGGCTGGGGTGGGTAGCACCTTGTGGCCTTGGTCCAGCCTCTGAGGCCCTCATGGTGTCTTTTGCTCACCCATATATCATTCCTGGCTGGAGTAGCTGGAGAACTTGGTTTACTACAACCGGCTGAAGAACTCAAAGATCGTCATTAGTGACTTCCACCTGGCTAAGCTAGAGAATGGCCTCATCAAGGAGCCCTGTGGGACCCCCGAGTATCTGGGCAAGCAGGGGGTGGGGCAGGGTGGGGGGCAGCTTTCAGAGAGCCTCTCTGGGCAAGGGGAAAAAAGTTCCTATCCTGGGAATTGGGTGTGGATGGTTCCAAATCTGGCCAGGCCTAATACTAACCAGCATGTGGACACTGTTTGTAGCCCCAGAGGTGGTAGGTCGGCAGCGGTATGGACGCCCTGTGGACTGCTGGGCCATTGGAGTCATCATGTATATCCTGTGAGTGGATGGGTAGATAAGTAGGCTTGTAGACAGGTGGGTTGGGGGCCTGTTTCTTTGGCCTTCCTGTGTGACCCTTTTCCCACTCAGGCTTTCAGGCAACCCACCCTTCTATGAGGAAGTGGAAGAAGATGATTATGAAAACCACGATAAGAATCTCTTCCGCAAGATCCTGGCTGGCGACTATGAGTTTGACTCTCCATACTGGGATGATATTTCACAGGCAGGTAAGGAGGTGCCCAGCATATGGGTAGAGTGCAGGATGGTAGGGCAGCTGCCGGCTCTCAGCTCTTTCTGCTAGATTCTGCTCCTGCCCCCCAGTACATTCATCCCTCTAAACATTGAGGTGGGGTGGTCATGCCTAGCTTCTTCCTGGCTTTGTCTCCAGCCAAAGACCTGGTCACAAGGCTGATGGAGGTGGAGCAAGACCAGCGGATCACTGCGGAAGAAGCCATCTCCCATGAATGGTGAGCAGGGCCCAGGGGAGGGTGGAAGAGGCCAGGATTCTCTTGATCTCTTTCCCGTTCACACCTAGGAGCCCCCATCTTTGAGGCTTTGAGTGGGTAAGGGCACTCAGAACTCAGGACAGTTTCTAGAGAGTCTGGTTGGTCGTCCCTGTATCCCACAAGGAAAGGCTACGCAGAGCTTCCACAAAGGCCCATTCCCCCAAATCCAGATGCACTTGCATCTATTCCAGGATTTCTGGCAATGCTGCTTCTGATAAGAACATCAAGGATGGTGTCTGTGCCCAGATCGAAAAGAATTTTGCAAGGGCCAAGTGGAAGGTAAGGCTTTGATAGCTCCTTTCTTGGCCTAATTCCAAACGCTTTTTCTGACACTTATAGTTTCTTGCCTGTGTTACACCCCTGTAGCCACACTCAGGCCATCAGATATAGTCACTTATAGTCACTTATCTTAAGCAAGAGTGCTGAGCAGCTGGGTCATTGGCCCTGGAGTGTTCAGAGGCAGCTGGGAGTACCATGGAAGGGACTAGGTTAGCCATTTCCAAACAATTGGTCCCGCAAGCCTCACCCTGATTCTTTCTCCACTGTCCTCCTTTCAGAAGGCTGTCCGAGTAACCACCCTCATGAAACGGCTCCGGGCACCAGAGCAATCTGCAGCCCAGTCTGCCTCAGCCACAGATACTGCTACCTCCGGGGCTGCAGGTGGGGCAACAGCTGCAGTGAGTGGAGGTGCCCTAGCCTCTGAGAGCAGTGCTACCCCAGCCATGGAGGGTGATGCTGCTTGTGCTGCAAAGAGTGATAATATGGCCTCTGCAGACCGTAGTACCACCCCAGCCACTGATGGCAGTGCCACCCCAGCCACCGATGGCAGTGTCACCCCAGCCACTGATGGGAGCATCACCCCCGCCACCGATGGGAGTGTCACCCCAGCCACTGACAGGAGTGCTACTCCAGCCACTGATGGGAGAGCAACACCAGCCACAGAAGAAAGCACTGTGCTCACCGCCCAAAGCAGTGCCATACCGGCCACTAAGGCAGCTGCCACCCCTGAGCCGGCTGTGGCCCAGCCGGACAGCACAGCCCCAGAGGGCACCACAGGCCAGGTTCCACCCTCTAGTAAAGGGGAAGAAGCTGCTGGCTATGCCCAGGAGTCTCAGAAGGAGACCAGCTGAGTGGGCAGCCTGGTTGGGGGTGGAGGTGGGAGATGGGCAGGAGGGTGGGAGTATAGATGAGGGGCTTCTCACTGTACATAGAGTCACTGGCATGATGCCCTAACTCCCCATGCCCCCGCATCCCTGTGGGGCATTCCTGGGGGCCACAGGAGAGCAGTCTCATCTCCTGTGTATATGTGTGTGGGTGGTGGGCAGGCCAGAAGCAGGGCCAGCCCCAGCCCCTGCATGGATTTCTTGTGGCTTTTCTGTCTTTTGCTAGCTTCACCAGTTTCTGTTCTTGTGAGATGCTGCTCTAGGGATACTCAGGGGGCCTCTACTCTCTTTCCTCTTTCTCTTGTCTCACCATTCCCCCAGGCAGGCCCTGCAGGTTCCATAATCTCCCAGACCCTAAACTTGGGTGGCCTTGCCCTGAGAGCTGGTCCTCCAGCGAGGCCCTGTCAGTGGTCTTAGGCTCCTACACATGAAGTGTGTGCCTGTGGTGTGTGGGCTGCTCTAGGAGTGTACACAGGCTGGTATAGAGGATACAGAAATCTAGGGTAGTATATTTAAGACTGGTCACATGGCTAGGGACACTTCGTGATAGCTATGGGGGTCCTCAGAAGTGGAAGAGAATGAGTAGGAGGGTAGAAGCTTCCATCTTTATCCCTGGGAAGCCCCTCCTACAACCCTGGGTTATTTCCTGCCCTCCTGAGTTCTTCTCTGGGTTGTACCTTGAGGAACAATTAGGATGTGGCAAGGAGGCCTGGGAGGGCAGAGTGCAAGCCTAGCACCCAGTGCCCCAGCCTCGCTGGGTCCTTACCCTGGGCCAAATAGGAAGGGCTGATATCTTCTTGCTCTTCCTAGATGTCCACCTCCCACAGACTCAGTACACAGTACATTCCATTACAGAGGGCCTGCTGCATGCCAGTACTCTCATAGTCTGATTTAGGGATTTGGCATTTACAGGAGCAGATTCTGTTCTCCGTTCAACAATGAAATGGAGAAATGGAGAGGAATCCGCTCTATTTCTACGACTTAACTTCTAGCAGAGGCCCAGGTGCCTCTGACCCATGTTGAGTTGCTTTTGGCGGGATGAGTAAGTAGAATAAGACTCCCCAGTTCCCTGAGGGAGGCTCCTGACAGGTGCCCTTTGTCAGACCCTACCATAGCCTGGACAGGCAGTCACACTGGTTCTTGGCCCTTGCTCGGCACTCCGTGGTGGTCTTGCCCTTCTCCCTGCATGCCTGTGGGTCTGCTCTGGTGTGTGAAGGTCAGTGGGCTGTGTGCCTGCTGAACCTGGCAAATAAAACATCACCCTGCAAAGTCTCTGGCCACCCTCTTGCTTTTACTTCCTCTGTGCTACCGTGGAGGAGCCCCTGGAAGGCAGGCGGGAGGGGAGAGGCTGGGAGCAGATTCACAGGTAGTGGCCAGTGCTCTGTGCCCTGTGGATTTTCTGCACCCAACCCACAATGCATTCCTAGATGGTTGTGGTGGGGGTCATCTAGAAATCCATGTAGGTGGTGGGTCCTAGGCTGGGATTGGGCCAAGTAATACCTCCTGGGCTGAGAGTTGAAGTAAGGACTGCTTTTTTGACTACTATTGACCAAGGAGCCTTGTTCTTGATTTGAGCATACAGCTAGAACCCACTGAGGGCCAACCATCATAGGGAGAAATCTTGCTGATTGCCAAAGTGGGCTTCCCTGGGCTGTGGAGAAGCCCAGGGAAGTGTGGGCCTTGCATAAAGGTTCTGTGCTGCTCTATATTGATTCCTTCTTCCTATGAACACTGTGCTTTCCACATAGGCCCAGGGTGTAATCTCATTCAGCAGGAGCAGATCAGCTTTGTATCACGGGGCTCTGTATAAGGTTTCTTCTGGGAAGAGGGAACATTGCTACAAATACTAAGCATGTGAAAGGCCCTAAGGAGACTAAGGTGGGCCTGGGTGAACTCACCAAGGATACTGCTCTTTTTCAGGGAGGACCTTAGATAACTTCTGTGATACATGAAATAAAAGTGTTTGTTGGTCCCTGGGTTTTGAAGCCTTTGGGCGTCCAAAATTCAAATCCTCCTGCAGTCACAGGCATAACTGATTCTCATGGGAGATCAGAGCTAAAGTCAGAGTACTGGCCCTAGTGTCTCCAAACTCAAGGATCGTCAGGTCTTGGTTGCATAAAGCAAGGTTGGCCTGAGATGACATAATGGCTTGGGACCTATGTGGCCATCTTTCTAGATCCTAGAAAATGGTTCTCAACCTTCCTAATGCCGCAACCCTTTAATACAGTTCCTGTGGGTTCTAGAATTTAGAACCACCTAAAATCAAGGACAGAGTGGGTGGAGTAATCCTTTAGTCTGTGGGAACTATGAACTGCCAGTGTATGGTCCCACACTGATAGATCCCGGCGGGGGCCGTTGTCTTATTCCCTGCAGTTTTGTTTTTTTTTTTTGTAGAGACAGAGTCTCGCTTTATCGCCCTCAGTAGAGTGCCGTGGCGTCACACAGCTCACAGCAACCTCCAACTTCTGGGCTTAGGCGATTCTCTTGCCTCAGCCTCCGGAGTAGCTGGGACTACTCCCTGCAGTTTTCTTGACTATCCCAAAGTACAGGGAAAAAAGAGCTGAGGGGCTTGGAAACAACGCGTTGCCTTGCGCCAGGAAAGGGTCTAGGTGGCAGGATCGCTGCTCCTCGCCCGGATGCCACCGGACGCTCTCGACGTGGCGGCCAAGTACTTCCAGGAGACTCGCGAGAGAAGCTGTCTCTACGGCGGGATTCAATACCGCGGCTGGGCCGCTAAGCCCAGCCCCTTAGTCCCGCCTCCGAGGATGTGTCCAATGCAGACTAAGCATGCAGGCTCCTCCCCCGGTCTACCGTTGTAATTTCCTGTCTTCCCGGAAGTCGCGCAGTGGAGCCAAATTTGAAGCGAGAGGAGATGTAGAGGCGCGGCCACGAAGCTGGACCGGTTGAAGTTTCCTTGGCTACTTGGGCTCTCGGAGTCCAGCCATCATGCCTATCCGTGCGCTGTGTACTATCTGCTCCGACTTCTTCGATCACTCTCGCGACGTGGCCGCCATACACTGCGGCCACACCTTCCATTTGCAGTGGTGAGTGAACGCGGTGGCGGGACCGGCGCTCGCCACACTACCACTTCGGGTAATGGGATGTTGGGTCTAGAGGTGATTCACCCCTAGAACCCAGACGGGTGACAACCTTGTTAGACGGAACCCTAAAGGAGCGTCTCGACCTGGGCAGAATTGGATTAGGGTAGGCTTTCTGGCGGAGGTAACAGCTGAGCGGAGACCAGGAAATAAGAGTGCTTCCTTGATCATCTACTCTATACAAAAAGATGTGACTTCAAAACTATTTTTATTTTGAGACAGAGTCTCATTGTGTCGCCCTCGGTAGAGTGCCGTGGCGTCACAGCTCACAGCAATCTCAAACGCTTGGGCTTACGCGATTCTCTTGCCTCAGCCTTCCCAGTAGCTGGGAGTACAGGCTCCCACCACAACACCCGGCTATTTTTTATTGTTGTTGTTGTAGTCGCCATTGTTGTTTGGTAGATCCGGGCTGGGTTCGAACCCTTCAGCCCCGGTGTTTGGGGCTGGCATCATAGTCGCTGAGCTACAGGCGCCGAGCGTGACTTATAAACTATTAACCCGGTCAGGGTGATCTTCAGCCACATTAACGAGGCTGAAGATTTTTTATTTTCTTCTCGAGGCTTCGACTATGGGAGAGGGTTTGTTGTGCTTTGTTTGCTTGATGGTTTGAAATTGTTATATCCAGAGTCGGGAGCGTATTCGTGGTGCCAGCAAACCCAGATTAACATAGAAGAGCAAGGAGGTGCTCCCCCTTCCAGGGTTCTTGCTGACAGTGTAGGACCATATTGTTGAGTGTACAATTAGTGGGGAAGATGCCCCTAGCATCTGTGACAGGCTGCTTTGGAGCTAACAGCAAAAGAGATAAGGCAAAATGACTCTGAGGAATGGTGGCTGGTAATAGTCACAGGGGGCTTGTGGAGCTAAAGGTCCCAGGAAGCAGAGAGCCAGGCACAGCGCTGATGCTGATGGCTACTTGATCCCCTTTAGTTGCAGAGCTTTGTTTAGACTGGTGTTGCTGATAACCTGAAGCCTCATGCTTATGGAGCATGGCTGTTCCATTAGACTAGAAATCAAGCTAACCTCTAAGAGTGCTATACATTATTTTGTGTTTGCATGTTCTGTTTTTTTTTCTATCTTTTTACTTTAAACTTTTCTGTGTACTTAATGTTTTACAGTGTTTAGTTGGATTTTACAGTATTTAGTTGGATTTTTTTTTTTTTTGACAGAATCTCACTCTCTTGCCCACACTAGAGTGCCATGGCCTCAACCTAGTTCATAGCAACTTCAAACTGGGTTCAAGCAATCCTCCTGCTATAGGCGACTACCATGACGCCTAGTTAATTTTTCTATTTTTGGTAGGGATGGAGTCTCACCTTTGCTCCTACCTGTCTTGAACTCTTGAGCTCAAGGGATCCTCCCACCACAGTGTCCCAGTTTGCTAGGATTACAGGCATAAGCCACTGCCCCCTCAACTCCCTGACTTGTTGGATATTTTAAATCCTGTCTGATGAATTAATCTGAATTTTTAGTTCACTTAAAATTGTTGCAATTACTGATGAAAAGAATAGATCTATTATATTTAGTGTTTTTTCTCTTTTATCCTGCCTATTCTTTCTTTCTTTTTTTTTGAGACAGAGTCTCACTTTGTCAGCCTTGGTAGAGTGCTTCACAGCTCACAGCAACCTCAAACTCTTGGGCTTAAGCAATTCTCTTGCCTCAGCCTCCCAAGTAGCTGGGACTACAGGCATCTGTTACAGCACCCTGCTATTTTTTGGTTGGAGTTGTCATTGTTGTTTGGCAGGCCTGGGCTGGATTTGAACCTGCCAGCTCTGGTGTATGTGGCTGGTACCCTAGCTGCTGAGCTATAGGCATCAAGCCCTGCCTATTATTTCTTATTCTCTCTTTTCTTGCTTTTGTTAGAATTGGTTAAATGTTCCACTTTTCCCTTAGTTAGTTTGGAAGTTATGTAAGCCATTTCCATTCTTTTAGTAGTTATCTTAGAAACTAAACTATGTATCCTTAAATTACCAAATTCAAAGTTAATCAACATCTTTCTCATTTTCCCAGACAACTTAAAGAACTAAAAATATGAACACTCTCTCCCCACTTCTACCTTATTTTTATTAAATCATGGTATTTTAATTCTATTATTTTATGGTAAACATATTTTTTTCCCATAAATATACATATGTATTTTTAAATTTAAATAGATCTGGGGGTATAAGTGATTTTTTTTTGTTGTTTGTTTGTTTTGTAGAGACAGTCTCACTTTATTGCCCTCGGTAGACTGCTGTGGCGTCACACAGCTCACAGCAACCTCCAACTCTGGACTTACGTGATTTTCTTGCCTCAGCCTCTCGAGTAGTTGGGACTACAGGTGCCTGCCACAACGCCCGGCTATTTTTTTGTTGCAGTGCGGCCGGGGCTGGGTTTGAACCTGCCACCCTCCGTATATGAGACTGGTGCCCTACTCACTGAGCCACAGGTGCCACCCACAAGTGGTTTTTTTTTTAAGTGGATGAATTGCACTGTAGAGAAATCTAGGTTTTTAGCATACCCATCACTAACTATATATATGTTTTGTTTTGTTTTTTCAGTTTTCGGCTGGGGCTGGATTTGAACCTGCCACCTCGGGCATATGGGGCTGGCGCCCTACTCCTTTGAGCCACAGGCACCAACCTTTTTTTTTTTGAGACAGAGTCTCACTGTGTTGCCCTCTGGTGAGTGCTGTGGCAGCGTCACAGCTCACAGAAACCTTAAACTCTTGGGCTGAAGTCTGAACTGATTATCTTGCCTCAGCCTCCCAAGTAGCTAGGACTATAGGCACCCACCACAACACCTGGCTATTTTTTGTTACAGTTGTCATTGTTGTTTAGCTGGCCCAGGCTGGGTTCGAACCCTCCAGTCTTGGTGTATGTGGCTGACGCCGTAACCACTGTGCTACGGGCACTGAGCCTGTATGTATACTATTTTTTTTTGGCAGTTTTTGACCGGGGCTGGGTTTGAACCTTCCACCTATGGCATATGGTTCCAGTGCCCTACTCCTTTGAGTCAGAGGCGCTGCCCCTGTATGTATATATTTTTTTTCGGACAGAGTCTTACTTTGTCGCCCTTGGTAGAATACCATGGCATCATAGCTCACAGCAACCTCCATTTCTTGGGCTCAAGTGATTCTTTTGCCTCAGCCTCCTGAGTAGCTGGAACTACAGGCACCCATCACACTGCCTGGCTATTTTTTTAGAGATGAGGGTCCCATTCTTGCTCAGGCTGTTCTTGAACCTGTGAGCTCAGGGCAATCCACCCGCCTTGGCCTTCTAGAGTGCTAGGATTACAGGCATGAACCACCGCGCCCGACCTCCCATCACTATATTTTTCTTTTCTTTTCTTTTTTTTGTAGAGACAGAGTCTCACTTTATCGCCCTCGGTAGAGTGCCGTGGCATCTCACAGCTCACAGCAATCTCCAACTCCTGGGCTTAGGTGATTCTCTTGCCTCAGCCTCCCAAGTAGCTGGGACTTACAGGTGCCCACCACAAAGCCTGGCTACCATCACTATATATATGTATTTTTTTTTTGAGACAGAGCCTCAAGCTGTCACCCTGGATAGAGTGCTGTGGCATCACAGCTCACAGCTACCTCCAATTCCTGGGCTCAAGCAATTCTCCTGCCTCCGCCTCCCAAGTAGCTGGGACTATAGGTGCCCGTCAACAACGCCCAGCCATTTTTTGGTTGCAGCCGTCATTGTTGTTTGGTGGGCCTGGGCTGGATTTGAACCCGCCAGCTCAGGTGTACATGGCTGGCGCCTTAGCCTGTTGAGCCACAGGCGCCAAGCCCGCTTTTCTTATTTTTAATGTTGATCTTCTGCATAAGATTCTACTTGAAGAAACGTTTTGGCCACTGACAATAACAACTTAATGTTTAGACACCTTTAACCTAGATAAAGATTTCCTTAAGAATATCTGTTCCCTTTGCTCTCCAGGGAAAGTTATTCATTGATTTGTTCATCTAGTTACTTGTTATAGTTACTTATATTTTTTGGAGGACATGCAATGTACAAAACTCACCAACATTTGTTGAGCACCTACTAGGAGCCACTACTGTATTGGGTTCTTTCTGTACTTTACCTCATTTAATTTTTGCAAATAACATATGAGAAAGATATGATCTCCAATTTGCAGAGAATGGACAACATTCAGAGTAAGGAACTTGCCTAAGACTCACAAATGGTGTGAGCCATAACTACTTTTTTTTCCCAACATACCACACCATTCCTTGGCAAGTGGAAAATTTGAGATCATAATAATGCTTGTGTTGGTGTTCAAGGCCCACTGAAATATTGATGAGGAGGCTGATGTTGGTGGATGTGGGAAAGGAAGAGAAAAAGATGTTGACATTGGTGAAGGTGATGCATATGGGATGGATGTTTCTGGTGGTAGAGGTGGAGCTGTTCTGTCTGAGAGCTCAACCTACTGTCACTTGAGATAGCTTGGCAGCAGCCAGAATGGGCTAGGACACCCAGTTAAACACCTTCTGTCTTAAGAGAAGTAGGGGTCTGGAGATTAGAGGACACACATGAGGGAACCGAGCAAGTGGTATTAAAGAAGAGGAGATGTGGAATGAAGTGACTCACGTTGAAACTGTGTCACCAGCAAACACTACTCGGGCAGAGCACGTAGCTTGCCTAGACACACTTTCTCCACCTGCAGCAGGGCTCAGAATCACAGCGTTCCAACTTCCACTGCACTGATGTCAGTAGGCCCTACCCTGTGCTTATGAGGAGGGAGCTGCAGCTGGTGCTATTGTGCTTACTGAGTATACTGCTCTGCAACCTTGGAATCAGTCGGACATGCTTTTCCTAGTAGACACAAAGATTCTTATCTCTTTAATGGTATCCTTTTGTGGTGTCCTTAACTGATGCACAGCTTAAGCCAGAGCTTAATCATGTTTAAATAAACTGTCGATTAAAGTTCTAGGTTCAAAAAAATAATAAAAATAAAGTTCTAGGTTCATAGAACTGAGCCTGAGCCAATAATCCCTAGTTTGCAGGAGCTGCAGCAATCTTGGGCTACTCCGGAGTCTCTTAAGATCTTACTTAGAACAACAAATACTCCTGTTTCCACTACAAAATGACACAGGCAAATTTATGGAACACTGACATTTCCTGATTAAACAATAACAAATAACAAAACTATGTCTTAGATTCTAGGAAATAAAATTTCTCATTTTTAATGAGATCTGTTGCCATCTCAGATCTGTGTGAAGTTGAAAGAAATATTATGGACATCTATAAGTAAGAATTAACAATTCAGAGTATAAGGAGTCAAAGGTAACCATATGATTTAGTTGTGTCCCAAGCAAGATGTCCTAATTTCATAATTATTTGTGTACTCAAAGAAACAGAATAAATGCTCATTCCATCTAAGAGATAGTAGTTCTTTCTATCCAAGTAAAAATGCAACATACACACCCCAAGTTTGGACTGAAAATAGATTATTAGCATTATAATTTATGTAAATGGTGCTCTATTCGTGTGAAGGAAATTGTATCTCTTAGTCTTATGCTAATTTTTGCATGAATAGATTATAAATAATCATTTGAGAGGATTTCAGTTTCTAGCCAAAACTGCATGTTCAAAGGGTTTACTGTTTTATAAAACCTGGAAAGAATGACTCTAAACCTTTAAGAATTAGAAAAAACACTGTTTGGTGTTCTGAAAGTTGTATTTCTTAAGGTTTGGAAGAGCAGTCATTTCCAATATTACTGGGATTTATTGAATATGCTTGTCTTATTGGTAGTCCTTGAGAGGAGGATGGGTGTAAATTTCTCAAACTGAGTGTGTATCACGAAGCACCTGGGGGCTTGTTAAAACCCGTGCTCCACCTGCAGAGATCCCGATTCAGGGGGCTGAGTGGGGGCCGGGTAAAAACGTGTAGTTCTACTGAGTTCCTAGGTGAAGCTGACGGAGCCGGCTCTAGTGCCACACTTTGAGAAGCAGGGCTTTAAAGGGTGGACGTGGACTTGGACCCAGAAGGCTGGAGGAGTGGTTGGACCCACAGCCGTCAGCCTCAACACACTGTGGAGGGCACGTCATCTGGCAGTGGGGGCTTTGGCTCTGCTTCTTCCAGGTGCTCTGTGGACATTACCAATCAGGAACTTCTCTTATGGTCCAACCTGGGTGAGGGAGGCTGTGCTTATAAACTCCAGAGGAGCCTTTTAGACCTCGCCAAGAACCAGGCCAAGACAGGCAAGTTCCTTTCAGTTTCCTTTTGTCAGTGGGCAGGATGTTTTCTAGTTCTCTTTCCACTGAAGCCGTACAGCTTTAAGCGTCCTGGCTTTAAGTGCCGTGCATGTGTTTTGTTTCTTGGTAATTTCTAGTCTTTATTACTTTCATTCAATTTTCTTTGGATTTCACTTGCTTTTTTTGCTCTAATTTTTCAACGTGGATGCCTAGACCAATGCTTTTTTCCAGCCTGGCTTCTTCTCTAATGTGTTAGAACTGAAGTTGGTATTTAACTTCCAACTTTCTACCTGGAGTTGGTTCGGGCCTCGTCTTCTCTTCCTGAGCGGCGATTAAAATCCAAACTCCTTGGAGGGACAGAGCAGCCCACTCCCTAAGGCAGCTGGAGCCACTAGGGCTGGCTTTCAGTTTTCTCCTGGTTTTTTTTATTTGTTTCGTTTTGTTTCTTTTTCCTAGGAAGTTCCTTCTCTCTCTCACCAGCTCTCACACCTCAGATTTGTTTGTTGTACTTGACAAATCGGTTCTAGGAGTTCAGCGGTCACAGGCCTTCCAGGCTATCTGCTCTATCACTTTCCTAGACGTAGAAGTCTAGAGATAAAAACACTGGTAAACTGTGAGAATAAAATGATAATGCCTGTAAAGCCCTTGGCTCAGTGCCTGCCAGATAGGACGTTCTAGGTAAATACTAGCTACCATTATTACTGTTACTGTGTTTGCAAGCATATATCTCAACGGATTATGAGAAGCAGAAGTAAGAGGTGGGCTGCTGAAGGCAGCAATCCCACTAGGAGGAGTAGCCAAAATCCAAATCTTAACAAAGTCTATAGTAACTCATTGAGGATATATTGTGTCTTCTGGAGACACAAGAACCTGACTTAGTCAAGAGAAAATTCTTCTACAAAAGGAAAAAACCTGGACTCAAATTGGGGCCATGCACAGCTCCTGAGGCTTAGCACGCAGGACTCTAGGGCAGCGGTTCTCAACCTGTGGGTCACGACCCCTGTGTAACAATGAAAATATATCCTGCATATCCGATATTTACATTGCTATTCATAACAGTAGCAAAATTACAGTCATGAAGTAGCCATGAAAATAATTTTATGGTTGGGGGTCACTACAAGATGAGGAACTGGGCTTGGTGCCTGTGGCTCAACGGGATAAAGCGCCAGCCACATACACCTGAGCTGGCAGGTTCGAATCCAGCCTGGGCCCGTCAAACAACAGTGACGGCTGCAATCAAGGAATGGCCGGGCGTTGTGTCGGGCGCCTGTGGTCCCAGCTGCTTGGGAGGCAGAGGCAGGAGACTCGCTTGAGCCCAGGAATTGGAGGTTGCTGTGAGCTGTGATGTCACGGCACTCTATCGAGGGTGACAGCTTGAGGCTCTGTCTCAAAAAAAAAAAGGATGAGGAACTGTATTAAAGGTTCCTGGCATTAGGAGGCATCAGGAAGGTTGAGAACAACTGCTCTAGGGGAACCACCCAATAGATCCTAGCTGTCACGGTGGCTGTGACCAGATTGAGGACACACTCCTCCAAAATATGTATTGTGGCAAAGCTAAAAAGGAAGTGGAACTGTGGGAATGAGGTGGGTGCGGTGGTTTACGTCTATAGGCCCAGCTACCCAGGAAGTTGAGGCAGGAGGATTGCTTGAGCTCAGAAGTTTGAGGCAGCAGTGAACTATGATTGTGCTACTGGTACTCCACTCTGGGCTACAGAACGAGACCCCATCTCTACAAAAACCTAATAACAATATGTTAGCCAGGCATGGTGGCACATGCCTGTGGTCCCAGGTACTCAGGAGACTGAGGCAGGAGAGGAGGATCACTGGAGCTCAGGAATTTGAGGCTGTGCTATGATTATGCTGCTGTACTCCAGCCTGGACAATAAATGAGATGCTGTCTTTAAATAAACAGATAAATACGATCTGGAAGGAGCTAGACCTCTCTTGTAGGCAGTAATTAGGAGTGTTCCTGTTGTCTCCCATGTAGACACCCTATGTTTAAAATAAATTAATAGCTGAAAAGGGGACGATTGCTTGAAGTAAGGATTTTGAGACCAGCCTGAGCAAGAGTGAGGTCCCATTTCTACAAAAAGAAAAAAAAAAAGAAAAATCTGGGCATAGTGGCATGTGTCTGTATTCCCAGCTACTCAGGAGGCTAAGACAGGAGGATCGTTTGAGCCCAGAAGTTTGAGGTTGTTGTGAGCTATGTTTTTTTTTTCCTACTTATATTGCTTTATGTCAAAGCTCTGAGAATTCTCATTAATCAGATGGGTTAAAGTAAGTTGTATTCAGTCCATCCAAAGTATTTGTGAGAAGAACTAAGTGCTGGATTCCCAGGAGAGCCATGTGGCTCCTCTCCTAACTCTGCCCTGTCTCTCTTCTCTCTCTCCCATTGTCTGCACTGAACACCAGCCAGCCCCTGTCTGCCCTGTACCATGTCATGTGGCAGACAGTTCTCTGAGTGGCTGTTCTTGTCAATTCCGTTTGGGTTTTAAGATGGAGGCCATAATCCTTGGAGGCTAAGCAGACCCCCACCTTTAGAACTAAAGTTTTTGGCAAATTATAAGACAGTGGAATGAGGAAACAGGTTGGGCCAGTTACCAAAATGAGGGCACGAGGTTAGACCAGCAAAAACAAGGAGGCTGAGCTGCCCAGTCTAGCCACTGCACAGACTCCTGGGCTGACCCTGCCTGGGTGCAGGATTGCCCAGTAGATGAGCATGGAGACGGCTGGGAGGGGTGGTGCCAGGCTACAGGGAGGGGGGGGGACCCAGAGGAGGATGAATCGTGGTGCTCCAGCTGAGCATGGAGATGGCTGGGATGGATGACGCCAGGCTGCAGGGTGAGGAGGGGGTGACCCAGAGCTGGGAACCACTGCCATTCCCAGGGGTTGCTTGCTGGGGCATCATAATTCTCTCCTTTGCCCAGGCCGGGGTTAAGTGAGGAGCAGAGTCCTTGATCTCCCCCTTCAGTGCCGCCTGTAACCAGGGTCAGAAGCCCAGGGCGGGGAGGGCAAGCTCCATATCAACTTGCACTGTGGTTCTGCGGGTCCCCTGTGGGAGGGTAAGTCTTCCTCTCTGAGGAACTCCAACATAAAGCCTTTCTGCGAGATAACAGTGTCTCTCAAGTCAGAGAAGATGCAGACACCAGGTCCCTTCAGAAGCAGAAACAAGGAGAGCCACATGTCCCAAATCCAATGGGCCTCTGCTAAGGGCCAGGAAAGGGGGAAGCATGGGAGATGGACGTGCGTTCAGGTGCCAGGCCTGTTGTGAGATGTCTGGGCTGTCATTATCAGTCTGTGGGTATCTCACTCTGTGTAGTTCTGGGGAGGAGAGTGACCAGGTAAGCTGGGGAGGTAAGTGACCAGGCTTTGGGCTCCACGTTACCTCATAAACATGGGGGAACACCCCCATCCTGGGATGACTTTGTGACCCGGATAGCTTTACTGCAGTTTTGTGGGTAAAATGCCCTCAACTCACTTGTCTGAGTGCTGCTTCATGACTGTCTCTGGCTTTTTCAGGAGATAATGGGAGTCTGAAAGTTTGAGAGAGGGGACAGGGCAGGTGCTGGGGTTCCAAAATATTCTGTTCCAATATTTTGAGGCCATAGTGATGGCACATGGATGATGAGGGAAGGAAGGAGAAAAGGGGAAATGATGTGTAGACTTGTCCCATGCAGGATCCTAAGAGATACTGAGTGTGAACTAAGGCTTTTAAGTGGGAAGACGGTATTCGTCAGTGTATTCAGGATTTAAAGACTGTGTTCATCGGCAAAACAATCAGGTTGCAGAAACAACCTAAATGCCCATCACCTCAGGAATAGATTAACAAGCTGTGGTATATGTATACTGTGGTGTATTATTCAGCCATAAAAAATGACGGTGACTTTACATCTTTTGTATTAACTTGGATGAAGTGGAAACACATTCTTCTCAGTAAAGTATGATAAGAATGGAAAAGCAAATATCCAGTGTACACAATATTAATATGAAACCAACAGTCTAATTCACACCCATATGGGAGAAAAACTCATTTTGATTCAAGTTGGGGAAGGGGGAATAATGGAGGGAGAAAGGGATGAGGTAGGGGAAGAAGGGAGAGGGTTGTGGTTGGGCGCAATGTAGGGGTGTATGGCAGACCTTTTGGGTACAGGACATAACTACAAGAGGGCCTCTACCTAACAAATTCAACTAGTGTGACTTGGTTGTACCCTCACATTAACCTGAAATTAAAAAAAAAAGAGCACAGCCATAGGGCTAAAAAAAAAAAAAACCCAGAAAACAAAAAACAATCAGGTTGCAAATTAGTTTGATTGTTAAACTACACACAAGGTAATGAAAACTAATTGCCGCAGAGCATTTTACAAAGTGAGCCATATAACATTGTATTTGATGCTCACAATAACTGCCATTCGGGAAGCGTCTGCTGTGAACTTGCTCCTTTATGCACGTCCTGTCGTTTAATTTTCACAACTTCTTTGTGAAGAAGGTTATTGCTGTTATCACCAGTTATAGGTGTGGGGACCGGAGCTCAAGTAGGTCAAACAACTTATCAAAAATCACAAGGCTGAGTTTCCCACACAAGCTTTTAACCGCAGAGCTAAACCATCTCTTCAGACCTGGCAGGTAGGAACTAACAGCTGCATTTATTTTGTAAGGCAGGGGATTTTGGTTTGTAATAGGTTGAACTGTATGAAATTGTTGACATTCTATCATTTTTGACTTATGAAAATGACAATATCATATGCTACAGCCTAATGGATACTCAGTGAATTAACTAAGGTCATTCCAGGCAATGTGTCCTCCTAAGACCCTAAGCGCTCTTTCTTTCTACTACTCCATCCAATCTGTGAATAACTGTCTAATTTACTCCCAGAAGGCTATAGGTTGCCACTTCTTGGGGTCTCACCACTTTGTGGGTGCCATTTGTAATGAGACTGTAAGACTGTAGGAGATAGTCCCGGAGAGATTAGGAAAGCTGCCAAGCCCTACTCCAGATTGAGGGAGTAGTCCCCACAAAGTCACACACAAGGAAGAGCTGTGCCTTCAAGGGACTTGAGGTAGTTGGGGTTGGCTAGAGCACAGCCCTCTGACTATGAAGGTGGAAAGATTGTGGGGTACACCACAAAGTGCCTAGAAATGTTAAAGAGGGTAAATGGTATCCCCTACAGAGCAGCACTTAGACATTTTAGGCATCAAGTGAAATCTTAGATCTCCGCTAAGAAGACCCTCCCTGTGTGTGTGCAGGAAGGATCAGAAGGCCATGGCTAAAGCAGGTGCACTAGTTATGAGAAATCTCAGCAAGACAGGATGAGTGCCTGACACAGTGACAGAGGGGACAGAAGACAGGTGTGATGTGGGAATATTTTAAGGTAGAATTGACAGGCCTTAGTTATTGGAAGTGAGGGATATTCTACAAGTGTTGAATGTGTTTGGAATCTACAAATCAATTCTCAGCTCACTACGTCTTACACTGTCACTCAAACTCCCAGAACAGGAAGGATTCATCCTCTGAGCCCCAAGTCACTAAGAGCTATGCCCTTTTTAAAAAGAAATATGGGAATAAGAGAAATCTTCCCACCTGGACATTGGTTATCAGGGGAATCCTCTTCTCTTGTGATAGGGCCAACATTCTGCAGTACATACTGGCAGAATCTGTTCTCATTATTGACTGCTGTGCTTTATGGGTTGTCAACTATTCTGATCATCATTGCTGCTTTTTGCCTAAGGGGACAAACCAACTAATTTTATTGGCATGAGAAGTGCTACACAAGGATGTGTGTGTTCTGAATCCTTAGTTACTCAACGGAAAACGTACTTTTGAATATCCCTAAATCCTCGGGAGGAAAGGAAGGTTAGGCATCAGAATCTAATGATAGAGTTTGCTGGATGATATTAAATGCCCAGGGATAAAGGGGGAAGTTCAAGAATAGCTTGGCAGGGTCTTAATGCTTATTTGTTTTCCGGAAGAAAACACAGGTCTACCTGTGCTCGAAACAGCCTAAACCTCACACTGGGCATCCCAGTTGCTCTGAGCCCTCTGTACAGCTTAGTCATCCTGTATCTGTGCAAACTACTCCCACCTTTAAGCTATTGTCTGCAATATTTCAGTCCCCCAATAGAAAGTGGCAGTGGCAGGAGCAGTTATAGATGGGTTTGTCTCACTGTGCACCAATTTAGTGAAATAAAATAGAAAAAGTCATTTTGCACATACCTAAGGGAAAGTTTGAAGGACTTCCCTTGGGTTGATTAAAGTCAAAACCCAACTTCTCTTAAGCTATAGTTCTGCTTAAAAAAAAAAAAAAGGACAAAGAAACTTAGTTTGCTTATGTAACTGAACACACACACAAGTAGCCAACTGGGCCTTCCCTATTGGGAAGTGAATCAAAAGGAGGATATAATATCATTAGGCATGGCTTGACCAGCTAGAAGAGTAAATTTCTGAAAAGAAGACCAAAAGAGAATTCAAACCCATTTGAAACTTGTCCCTGGAAACCTCTCTTTCTCTTCCCCATATGGTCTATATAGCCTAGTACAGATTTTCAGAGAGCTTGAAAATAGAAAAGAAGACTTTTTAATCAACTCTCTCAAGCAGCCTCGCGAAAGGTTTCCAAGGCTGGGAAGACAGATGCATTAATCAATAACTTTCAACATAGCAAGGCTCCCAGCGATAATCAGAAAAGACATCTGTCAGCAATGGTGAACTGCTTGAGGGAAGCAGAAAACAACATCACTGCCAAATTACATCATTCCAAAGATCTCTGTGCTGGAAATGCCTCATGGTCCATGTCTCTATGGTTGAGAAGTCTACGAAACAACAGAATTAAACTGTTAGGAAGTTTCAAATCTCACTCGATCTCTGTCTCTTTCTCTTGACCTGTTCTTCTCTGTTTCACAGTATCTGTGTTTCTGGGGGTATGAGAATGTTTGCCACACACACAGGCAGGGGCTTCCTCGGGTAAAGCCAAGTGTGGACTTGGTCAAAGACTGGCCTTCACGGAAAGCCATTGCATTCAATGAAACCTGGACCTGGGGCTGAGTGAAGCCCTGGGATAACTTGACACTGCCTTTCGCATGTCTCATTAGTATATCCAGGTGTCCAATAAATAAAGGATGAGGGTGTTACAAAGTAATGGAATGTGGTCTTCACCTGTCATCCCCCAGGGGTCTTGACCTGTCTAAGGCCCTGTGTTTGGAATGTGGTAGTAATGGAATGTGGTCTTGACCTGTCTAAGGCCCTGTGTTTCCCAAGTCAGGGCCTTAGACAATGACTAATGGTTTAGAGAGGAAGATTCATTTTCTCTGATGCAGATGGAGGGCACCATCACAGCTGCCAAGGGGGTACCTTTCTCTTCAGCCTTTGCTGTTTCAGGAAGTCCCTTCCTGCTCTCATGATAGACAGAATCTGTGGTCATTTGGAATGCATTTTTCCCCTCAAAATGATAGAATGAGGGATTATTGAGTATACATTTCAAGGATATTGTGGGCTAAAATAGGTTCTATTTGTTGAAGGAAAATAGCATTCATAAATAAGTGTTTTTTATGAGGAATTGCTTTCCAGGCTATAAACAACTGGTATATAAACATATTGTGAACCAAACTCATTTGAACATTAAAGGATGCCCTTCCTGACTCATAGTAGAAATTTGTATTATGATGTTAAACATTCTGTGACAGACTGCTAATTGTCTTCCAAGTTCCATAATAATCCAATTTAAGCTGAACAAATGGCTTCTTAAAGATTTCCTTTCTGAGTCTTTCTCAAAGCTAGGTGTGGCTAGAGGCTAATTGGCTAGATGGTGCATTAGTTTTGCTTGCTGGTGTGTTTGTGTGGTATGTGTTGTTGGGATGCCAGTGTGAGGCCCCTGCCTTTTCCTCTTCTCCTTTCTTCCTGCTACTTTGTGTCTGAAATGGACACACCGTTTTCCTGGCTCATAGGGTTAAGCCCCATGTGGCAGTGCAGCCAGATAGAAGCAGCCTGGGCTTCTGGCACCAAGAGTCAACAAGTCTTGAATGTCTCTCCCGGATGTTGATGTAAGAAAGAGAAACTCAGATACTGTTTAAGCTACTGTCATTTTGGAGGGCAGGGGTGAGGGAAGTGTGGGGTGGGTGGCTTTCTGTTACAGCAGAACCTAATTCTAATTCTAATTCTAATTAACAAACATTGGTTCTGCATTTTTCTTATTTTTGGAGACATGGTCTTTGCACCCCTGCGTAGAGTGCAGTGGTGTCATCATAGCTCACTGCAACCTCAAAATCCCGGGCTTAAGTGATCCTCCTGCCTTAGCCTCCCCAGTATTTGGGACTAATTTTTCTATTCTTAGTAGAAACAGGGTCTCTCTCTTGCTCAGGTTGGTCTCCAACAGTTGAGCTCAACTGATCCTCCTGCCTCAGCCTCCCGGAGTGCTAGAATTACAGGCATGAGCCACTGTACCATTTTGATGTTAACGTAGCACCTAGATTAAGAGCCTTTGTGACTGGCCTTGTACACATGTATGAGCGTGCACTTTCTTTTTGGTATAAAGCAGCTTGGTTTTGAGGTCTTTAATTAGCTTGCACCTGTAGCACCAATATTTCTCTCATCAATTGCCAGGAAGCCTGGAAGGAATCAACCAATTTTGCATGTAGTTTGACACTTTTGAACCTATTCTTAAGATCTGTGGTAAGATAGATATGAAGATGTTATTCATTTTCCCTTTTGGATCTTCTAAAGTATGAAAGTCATTGAGGGACTGGTCTGACTGAAGATAGAATATAACTATCAAAGTTCTTGACCAGAGTGAAAATCAGCTTTTAAACATTCCCCTGTATCAGTTAGCTATTTGGGCGGTGGCTGTTCTAGGATAGCCTCCTGTATCTGGTAGTTGGCTGGCTGTCAGCTGAGTCAATGGGTGGCTAGGACACATGTCTTTTATTATCCATCAAGTTAACCTGGGTTTGTTTACAAAGCATTGACATGGTTCTGGGAAAGAAATGCACAAGGTCTCTCTCCGAGGGTTTAGCTCAGAAGTAGCACGCTATCACTGAAACCATCCTTACAGACTGACAAAATGAGGCAAGGCGAGAACTGGGGTAAGGGCCCCAAAACTCTGTGAAGGAACGGGCCTAGCTAAAATAATGATAATAATCAAACTGTATGAAGGAACAGGCTTAGCTAAAATAATGATAGTAATCAGCTGCTGGCCCCTTGTTTGCTTGATAATAGTCACGGTCCCCATGTTTGCTTCTATATAATTGCTACTCTAGGGGGCACAGCTGGTACTTGTAAAGATTCTTAACTTTTCTCCACAGAAATCATCACTGGTTCAGAACTGAGGGGTAACAGGTCTTGCAATCCAGTAAGTGACCAATCCAGACCAAGAAATGGACTCAACTGGTCTTGGGCCCCTCATCCAAGGAACTGCATTCCTGTGGAATGGCTGATCCACCCAGAGAGAGGCTCATACCAAAGAACTAAGGGCTCCACCTCAAAACCAGCCAGCTAGCAGATGGCTGGGAGAGCCCATCAAATTGCCTAATCCTCTGCCCATCAAATTGCCTTTGAAAACTTTGTCACTCCAACTTTTGGGGAGGTAGATTTGAGAAATTTCTCCCATCTCCCTACTTAGCAACTCTTTTCTCTGCTGTATACCCTGTTGTCTCTGGATATTGGTTTTCTCTTGGGCAGTGGCTGGTTAAACCTGGCTGGGTGGCAATATCACTTCCATCAGACTTTGTGACACAGCAGGTCACAAAGCGAGTCCAGATGCAAGGGGTGGGGAAACAGACTCCCCTTCTAGATGGGAGGAGCCACCGAGTCACATAGCAGTGAGTGAGGACCATAGGGAGGGATGAAGAATTGCAGCCATTTTTGTAATTAGTCTAATGTTCTATGATTTTTGCATAAAAGCTCTTTAATCATGCTGATCAAACTCTAAGAAAGCAGATCAACTCCTCCATGGATTAATGAAGCGAGTAGAATAGTTATGATTTCACAGTTGAAAATCAGGGGATTATAACTTTAGTTCTCAGGTTCTCTCCCAAATCACTGTAGTCATTTTGTAACTCGGTTTCTAACTTAATCTCTGTTTAGCCTAAATCACACCTGTCATGTAATAACAAACTAAGTGCCTGTGGAACAATTTGAACAATTTGACTATGACATGCCTTGGTGGGGTTTTCTCCAGGTCTGTTACTCTTGGGTTTTGTTGAGATTCTTAGATCTACACGTTTGTAATTTTCATCAAATTTGAAAAATTGGCCCTTATTTTCTCAAATTTTTTTTGACCCTGCTCCTTGGAGATCCAGTTATCTAATTACATGTACATTAGGTCTTTTGAAGTTTTCCTACAGTTCACTGATATTTTTTCCAGAATTTTTCCTCTCGGTTTCATTCTGGATGATTTCTATTCGTCTTCAGATTCACCACTCTCTTCAATGTCTAATCTGCCATTAATCCCATCAAGTGTATTTTTTTCTCATACATTGTTTTTCTCCAAAAGTTCACTTTCAGTCTTTAAACAAATATCTTTCATATCTCTACTTTAGATATGTCCAATCTTTCCTCTAGCTTTTTTTTGTTTTAGCATGTGGAATACAGTGATAACTATTTTAATGTTCTAGTCTGCTTTTCTAATATCTATGACAATTCTGGGTCAGTTTTGATTAATTGGCTGTTCTCATTATGTGTCAGATTTTCTTATTCATTTGCATGCCTGGTAATTTTTCATTACATATCAGACATTTTGGTGCTGGCTAATTTTCTATTTCTATAAATATTCTAGATTTTTGTTTTGGGATGCAAAGTTAGTGGGAATCAATTTTGCCCTTTTGGTCTAAGCTTTTTTTAAAGGCAGGAACAAAGTAGCATTTTGTCTAGAGCTAATTATTTCCCATTACTGAGCAAGATTTTTTGGACGCTTCACCCAGTGGCCTATGAATTTTGAGATTTTCTAGCCTGGCTGGTAGGAACAGAACACTGTTTCAGGACTTGTGTGAGTCCCTCTAATCCTTTCAGGGGGTTCCTTCCCCAGCCTCCAGCAATTTGATCACATGGATGTGAGAAGCCTGATGAATTCTCAAAGAGGACTCTCTGCAGACCTCCAGAGCTCGCTCTCTCTTACAGCACCTCCTCTCTAGTATTCCGCTTTACAAGCTCTAGCTGCCTGGGTCTCCCAGACTCAGTTTTGTCTTCTTATCTCAAGGAGTTTACTGGGCTCTGCCTGGGTTCCCTCTCCCCATGCCATGGCCTATAAACTCAAGGTAGTGAACAGGGGCAACTTTTCCTACCTCTCTTTAGGTCACTGTCCTTAGTTGCCTGACTCCCAATGTAGTGAAAACCATTGTTTCACGTACTTTGTCCAGGTTTTTAGTTGTTTCATGTGAGAGAGTAAATCTAATTCCTGTTGTTCCATGTTACTCAGAGGCAGACATTCCTATAAAGGCAGGTTGAAACACAAGAACAAGTATGGATGGCCCCAAACTCCTCACTGTTTGACTTATAATTTTTTTACTTTGCAGTGGGGTATACTGAGGCATAATTCCATTGTAAGTTGAGCAGCATCTGTACTGCCTGTTTATGGCTACTTGGTTGTCACATTTGGTTTAGTCTCTTTAGGGCTTGGTTTTCTTCTTTTTTAAATGAGAGTTGGACCAGAAGCAAAACTTATTCCATCGTTCTAAAAGTCTTTGAGTTCATGAAATAATATACAGGCAGTCCCAGGTTACACAAGAGATATGATTCCAAGAATATCTTTAGGTGAGATGAGTATATAACTTGGATCCCTGATAAACAGTGCGTGTATGGTAATAATAAGAACAACAATGATGTCGACGTTATGATGGCCTAATGTGGTAATAATAATAGTACCCCTGTACTATAATTATAACTTACAGAAACAATTGCACTTTTTAAAAATTCAAACAAATAGAACATAAAAACAAACTCATATGAAAAGTTTACATAGGGCTTGGCGTTCATAGCTCAGTGGTTAGGGCACTGGCCACATACACATGGGCTGGCAGGTTCAAACCAGGCCCGGGCCTGCCAAACAACAATGGCAACTACAACAAAAAAAAATAGCCAGGCATTGGGGCAGGTGACTGTAGTCCCAGCTACTTGGGAGGCTGAGGCAAGAGAATCACTTAAGCCCAAGAGTTTGAGGTTGCTGTGAGCTATGACTCCAGGGCACTCTACCGAGGATGACAGAGATTCTGTCTCAAAAAAAAAAAAAGAAAGAAAGAAAGAAAAAGAATACTAAAAGTTTTTTTGTTTGTTTGTTTTGAGACAGAGCCTCAAGCTGTCACCCTGGATAGAGTGCTATGGCATCACAGCTCACAGAAACCTCCAATTCCTGGGCTCAAGCGAGTCTCCTGCCTCTGCCTCCCAAGTAGCTGGGACTGCAGGCGCCCACCACAACGCCCGGCCATTTTTTGATTGCAGCCGTCATTGTTGTTTGGCGGGCCGGGGCTGGATTCGAACCTGCCAGCTCAGGTGTACGTGGCTGGCACCTTAGCCCACTGAGCCACAGGCGCCGAGCCAAGAATACTAAAAGTTAGCATTCACTTAATGTTGCACCCATGTCTTGCTTACTGTAAGGGGCATTTTTAAGGCAGGAAGGGAGACTGACATTAATAGGAACATGATGGTGGAGATGGTCCTGGAGAGGATGGAGCAGGTGCTGGAGAATTAGGATTTCATTCTGTTGCTAGAGGAGGGAAGTTTATGACTGAAGTCCATCTCCTGAAAAAGTATTGAGGGTTGTTTGCAAAGGCTTTTTCTTTTTGTCAATTATAAACGGCCTTGTAGCAGCCAATGTTCTCACAAAACGCACAGTAAACCTTTGTTAACTGCCCAATGTAAAGATCTTGCTCCTCAAGCTCAGCAAATCCTGTTCCGTGAGATGAAAGGCTTTAGCTAATTCTTTTGTTGTATTTTCTTGGCTTGGGAACTTCTGATTCTTCCTGTTCTTGTGTTTCTATCAGCTCTTCTCTATCTGTGAGACTAGCTGCTAACACAGATGTGCTGTGCCAAGGAGCCACTTAAGCCATGTGGGTTTGTGTATAGGTGTAGAAGAAAACTCACTCTCAATTAGTAATTTAATTATAATATATTTTTTTGGAAAGCCTGTTTGTTAGTATGGAACACTGTAAGTTGGGTTGTCCTTAACCTGAGGACTGCCTGTACTTTCCAGTCCCTAGAACTTGGCCTCACGATTACCCTCACATGGGAAGCCTTGTAGTTGGTGTGAAGGACACGACGGTCCTATTGGTCCTCGCTCATCCATCTGCTCAGTCATCTAACAAGTGGTACAGACCCACGATGTGGCGAGCACACTCTGCTAGGCACCAGGGTACAGCAACAAACAACAGGTCAGGAAATTCCATTCTAGGGTGTTCTCATTGAGTGCTTATCACAGGCCTGCTGGGCCCTCTACTGAACGCCTTACCCACACTATTTTCCTTAATCTTCATAATAATCCTATGAAGTAGGAGCTATCATGATACATATCCTCCTATCATGAAGTAGGAGCTATGACCTCAGTAGGTCATAGACTCACTGAGTGGTGAAGTAGGGATATGAACCTGTAACCTCACCAGACCAATCTGGCTCAGCTTTTAAGTAAAAAAGTTATGAGTTGTCAGTTGCCATGGACTCCCAGAGTTGAGGATCTGAGCAGATGGGCAGAACCTGAAGTGCTTGGCCTGAGGAGTGAGGACTGAATTAAAAGAAAAGCACGGTATGACACCGTGATTGATCCAGGATCTAATCAGTGAGTCCTCACATCACCCGAGGCAGGATTCATTAGATCAGGGGTCCTCAAACTAAGGCCCGCGGGCCATATGCGGTCCGCCGAGGACGTTTATCCGGCCCGCCGGTTGTTTTAGCCTCCTCTGCCTGTCCTGTTTAGCAGCCGACTCATCCCGGGCCGCAAAATCTGTTAGCGGAAAAACCACTGGTTGCATTCCCAAACAAAACGTGTGTGGATTCACTGGAAAAGTTGCAAAAGGAGTTCCGATTTAGATTTAAAGAGCTTCATCTCCGTGAACAGAACATACAGCTTTTCCATAACCCATTTTCTATTGACATTGAAAATGTAGAGGTCAGTCCCTGAAGTCTCAGCCCCGGGCTCCGGCTTCTCCATGGGGCTGGCCTGCGGCGCCCAGATGCTCCAAGAACATTTCCACTGTAGTTTGAAGGACACACGCATTGGGATTCAGAATTCCTGGAGAATTGCCTTTGTGAGAAGCTGGAAGTATTTCTTTAAATTCCGTCTCTTAGTTTTTCAAAGAAACATCAAGAAACCATGAACAACATTAGTAATGAAGAGTTTGACTGCCACTTGCTTGATG